>JBBPBX010009992.1:25314-58850 GCA_038048925.1 Garcialebias charrua
TAATTTTTAATCGTGATTAATCTAAAATATTTTTCTGATTAATCTAATTAGTATGCACAAAATTTAATTATGGCTTAAAGATGCTTAGAACATTTTTAAGGTACTGTTTTATATAAAAAATGTTCTATGTGATGGGCGTGTTTTTTCTGTCAGAGCTGCTGCAGCCTGCAGTCTCTTCTCAAAGCCGCTTCAGATCTGATTTTCAGGAAATAAGATGTGGCATAGGTTACTTTATCATAACTCTGATTTAACTTGACCAATCAACATGATTTAAAAGCTGTTGTATGGCTTAATGTCTGTACTTTTGACAAATTAAAATGGAATTGCTGAGTTGCTGCCTCATTCCAGCAACAGAAATCAGTCATGTGTCTATCACGCGCAGGGGGTCTATTCGCGCCAAAGGGGGAAAAAGTCAGTCAGAGGAGGAGTAAAACTGTATTTTGTCCCGATGTGAAGACAAACTCCCTACCACATTTGTGACTGAACTCCACCAGAACCAGACTTTCAGCTCTCTCCACCAGCTTGCTTTTGACCCGCCTTCCTGTTAGTAATTGGTCAAGACAACACAAGCTTCAATGTGATTGGATGTAATCCTTGTTGAGGCGGATCCTGTCCTGCTCTCAAGCTGGAAAGCCAGCCCAGGCCGGAGTGCTCTGTGTGTGTGTGTGTGTGTGTGTGTGTGTGTGTGTGTGTGTGTGTGTGTGTGTTCATAGACGCTGAGGAGAGAAATTATGGAGGAAAATGAAACTCAACAGTACGTGCGTTAAAATTGTCTGCATTATTCATTTGCTAAACTCTAAATGCTCTAAAAGAGCACAAAATGTCATGATTTCAGCTCCCTGCCTCTGGCTGCACTGTGCCACCTGCAAGCGCTTTTGGCCACACCCACTTCTCCGCTCTGCACAGAGATCAGCTGTTCAGCTGCAGGGAGAAACTTGTCCTGCAGTGTGGGCTGTACAAAGGTGCAGCAGGTGCTAAATAATCAAAAATAATTAATTTAAAGTAAAAATTCCATGCCGATCGTGTAGCTCATCCATCAATCAGCCGATTGTGTGTCATGTCCAATCTTACTGTGAAAAACCTCAATATAGCGAGTCCATGAAAAACGAACCACAGTAGCAAAGGACTACTGTAATAAAACATCTTCTGTTGCTTCTGTGGCTAAATTGTTAAAATATGTTTGGTCAGTCAATAAACAAAACCTACTGCTGATGCTTTAAATCAACACAATAAACAGTTGGGGATGACTGAGTGGACTCATACTGAAGAAAGGAATACAAAGTCATCAGATGTTTTAAACTGTCCCCATGTACTGTGGAGTCCTCTCTGAACAAGCCTGTTCATGTCTCTGCGTGGGTCGTTTTGTATTTGTGAAAATTGTTATACGTTTGCAAGAATGCCTTTTTTCATTTAATTTTGTTGTTTAATCTTTTCTTTCAGCAACGGGCTTTCTGCTGCAATCCTTGTTGGAGGGGGATTTTAAGACAGTTTTGCAGAGCCCACAGGTCTTGGATCTGCTCACTGGAGATGGCAGCTGCATTGAGGAGGAGGACATTGATACGTACCTGGAGAGGCGGCTGCTCCTGTTTCTCACTGATGGCTCCAGCGATAACCAGACCAACAGGTAACACAGCAGCAAGGTAGCTAATAATCAGGACAGTTTTTAATGAACTGTCATACATCATGTTACTGTGTTTTTCAAAGTTTAGACACATCAGTAGGATTGGGCATCGTTTGAATTTGAGCGATTCCGGTTCAGATTCTTTGTTTCGATTCAGATTCTTTTTGATTCTCGATTCAGATTCTTTTTGTAGGCGGGGTTAAAAAAAGACATGTCAATTCAATTCAGTTCATTTATACTGTATAGCGCCAAGTCACAACAGAAGTCATCTCAGGGCACTGATCAGAAACAATAAAATATAAAAATAATAAGTTAACAGAAACTTTCATATAAAAATAATAAGTTAACACTATTTATCTGAGGAGACTGCTTTGAGTTTAACTCCATCATGTTATAAATGAGCTACAGTAGTTAGCCAGAGTTCTTTCAGGATGAAATAATTTGAACTTCTATTTGATTTTTAATGCTATGAACTTTTTCCTTTTTGTTAAATTTACTATGAATTTCTCAAAGGGCTATTTTCAACCAGTATATAAATATCAAACTTATGAGCTTCAATATGTTATGCATTTTCTTTTCGCAGGGGTACACTTTCACAAGAGAGCTTTATGTTTGAAAACGCATTTCCACAAGTCCAGTGTCTGATGCTGCAGTCATGTTACTGAGCTCCCACTGATGGGCTAACATGCTGAAGATCAAAATTATCCTCCTCATCCTCCACTCCTTCACTCTCAGGCCTTTCCTCAGACTGCATGGTGACCCCATCATCTCCACAGTCTTCATCTGTTGACCACAAATAATATTACTAGGATTTAGATTTCATATTTTAATAGCAGAAAGGACAGTTGTGCATGAATGACACTTCACCTGCTCCATCATCTTTCTCTGTATCTGCTCCCAGACACAGAGCAGCTCTTCTCCACCTTATAACAAGGTGGGGTTAACTTATTTGACAAGTGGTCCACTGGTGGTGTGTAATTGGGTTGATGGTTTTCATCATGTCCCTGCAAACATAAGCATATCACTGTTACTGGTTTTCATCATGTCCCTGCAAACATATAAACAAGCATATCCCTGTTACTGTAACGTTGGTTGGACAATTATTAGCTCTGTTGTTATTGCCTAACTAACCTATATGTTGGTGATTCCACATCTGAAAAGGGATGCAACCTTTTTACAACATATGCTGTAATCGTTCTGTGTCTCTCTTCATTCAGTTGCACTGATGTATTTCTCTTGGACGCTGTGGTGAACACCTGGCTAACTTAGCCATTTCAGGTCGTCTGTCTAAGAAAACAATACGAGCTAACGTTAGCATCGTGTTTGTATTTGAGCTGACTTACCGCTTTAAGTGGAGTATAACTTGTTAGCTGTCTTAATGTTTGTATGAGACGTTTTATTTACTTGATAGAGACGGACAAGGAGGCAGTGAAAAGTCCGGCGGAGCGTTTTGCAGACGGACGACGAAGCGAAAATAATCCAGCGGAGCACGTCAAAGACAGGCCACTATTTTACTTCTCCACCCTCCTTTGCATGATATAAAATTATTGCAAGTGTTGCACTGAGCTGACTGGTCATTTTATTAAAGTTAAGCCACGCTTTGACTGCGGCTGCTCACTTCCGGTGGATTCTTCTACGTTGGTTTTCAGCGGCAAATACTTCCTGTCGGTGGACTAGCATCGAAATGGGAATTGAAAATTAATATTTTGAATGATTCCGGGGAAAACCGGACAGTTAGTCCCGGTTCCGAACGATTCTCGATTCTCGATGCCCAACTCTACACATCAGTGCTTCTCAGTAGAGACTTAAAGTATGTTTTCAAAAATACTGACAGGTTCAAGGTTCTTTACTGTCATTCGAGTCACATGTGGTACATGAGGTGGAACAAAATTGTGTACTTAAGGCAGGGCCAGCCCAAGCCTCCATGGAGCCCTAAGCGAAATTTGGTTTGGGGCCCTCTATTTCTGCTAATAATGTGGATTACTGCAATTAACAGTCAGATGATCAGATCATTCACCCACCTAATGTAAAGTCTTTGCAATTCTAACAGCCCTGTTTGGGGGGCCCCCAAGACAAAGTTTTTTTCTTTCTGCATGTGTAGAGCACGATTTACATGATATCTCACACGCACGCACGCACGCACGCACGCACGCACGCACACACACACACACACACACACACAAACACACATATACATAAAGGCTTTATAAACCCTTCCCTCACTCTTGCAATATTCTAAACAACGTTTCTAAACCTTATGCTCTAAAAGAGCACAACATGTCATGATCTATGCTCTCTGCCATGCCAACTTCTCCTGCAATCACCTATCACCTCCCAATCTCCTTCCTTTTGTGTAAAAAGTGTGTGTGGGGCGGCCGTGGCACAGTGGTAATGGCAGTCGACCCCCGATCGGAAGGTTGGAGGTTCGAATCCCGCTTCCGCCCACCATGTGTCGTTGTGTCTCTGGGCAAGACACTTAACCCAGAGTTGCTCCCGGTAGGTCTGGATGGCGCCTTGCAAGGCAGGCTACCACTACTGGTGTATGAATGTGTGAATGAATGGGTGGATGGCTGGTATTGTAAAGTGCTTTGGGGCTCCTCACAGGGGGCTGGAAAGCGCTATATAAATTAGCTCCATTTACCATTTACCATTTAAAAAATTTAAATAGTGTAATAATTTAAATAGGTCTGTTGCGATAAACAATAAATCATTTAATCGCATGATGATTGAAAATTATCAACCTCATTTTCATTAATCGGCTTTATCGTTTCTTTGTCTCTCTCTTTCTACTGGACACTGGATGACAAAAGGCTCAACTCCGGTGCTGTTCACTGACCTTTCCCTTTCTCTTTTCTCTTTAAAATCAGTTTTAACTGTCCAAAATCACATTTTTGAAATGTTAAAAGCAGCTAAACTGAGAAGCTAAGCTACGAACTAAGCTAACAGGCCGACCTCGGGAAAAACCTCCGTCTTGTCGAAGCTACAACATTCACAGTTGAAACCCGTGCCTTTGTGTAAAAAGTTGTTTTTCTCTGCAAAAAGAAGCTGAGAAGTTGTTTACAGATTTTTTATTAAAAGCTTTGCTTGAAAAATGCTTAAGAGCTCAAAATATTCCGAGCATCTGCCATTTTGAAAACCGAAAAACAATTACGAGAGACAGACAGCCCGTCACAAGGGGCTTCCCTCCCATTTTCCTTAAAGTGACACGTTGCTGCCTTCTCCCTCACTATCATGAATACTTCAGTTTAAACAGTTTTATACTGCAATGCAGTGGTAAAAAAAGGTACTACACAGAAATTGACCTACTTTTCTTCTTAAACTTGACAATAATTACTAATGTCATATTTCAAACAATATTCATTCAACCTTTATTTAAACAGATAAGTCACATTGAACCTCAAAGACTCATTTACAAGTGAGATCTGTTGGACAGACAATAAAAGTGGCGAAAAATTACACATAGGGTTTGGAGACAAAAGAAATTCCTAACACATTTTTTACCTCTGAAGGTCAAAAATGTGGTAATGAAAAAAATCTCTCACACAAGCACATAATGACGCCGACATTACGCAGAGGATGGGGGAGGGAGACTCAAAGGCGGTGAGCATGCCAGCCCATATTGCAGAGTTCAGATAGAATCACTCAGTTCATGGAGATCTGTGCACACTCATGGCGGGGGGCTGCCGAGGACGGAGCCAGAGTTGAATCCAGATTCCTGAAATTATGAAAGAATGTTTATTCAGCTGGGCTTCTCTGAAAAAGTCTGTGGAATTCCTCAGCAGAAGGGTTGGAATGGGTGAATATTATTATTGTTTATCGCAACAACGTTTTAGACAATTAATTGCCCCGCAATTTTTTTTATTGTGACAGGCCTAATTTTAAATAAACAATCTATGCAGCATTGATGGTTTTGTTTAAATTGCAGAGAAGAGACGTACAGCAGAACATCAAAGGGTTAACTTCACTCCGCTCTGTAGCATGGAGCAGAAATGTACTTCTTGATCAATTACACTGAAACAACTGAACATAGAAGTTCTAAAATAATTAAAATAACTTTTAACACTTTGTTTTAATAATAATAATAATAATAATAATGAATTAAATTTATAACGCACTTTTCATTAATGAAAATCTCAAAGTGTTACAAAGTGCAACAGAATTAAATGTCAATAAAACAAGTAATAAAACAAGTAAAATCAATAACAGTATCAACTAAGATCAAAGATAGAATCATGAGGAGGCAGAGTATGCTTGGTTAAAAAGAAAGGTCTTCAAGCCGCTCTTAAAGTCAACCAGTGACTGTGGAGCTCTTAGGCAGTCAGGAAGAGAGTTCCACAGGCGGGGGGCAGCCACACTGAAAGCCCGGTCTCCCATGGTCCTTAATTTGGTTCTCGGAATGTGAAGTAGATGACTGTTCTGTGATCGTAGAGACCGGGTGGATGAGTATGGTGCAAGAATGTCCTTTAGATAATCTGGTGAAGTTCCAGTTTTGTGAGTATGATGATCTTATGATGTGACATACTTTGAATTTTAAGTTGGAAGACAAAGTACAAAGCTGCTCTGCATGGAGCGGAAATGTGGAGGTGGCAGAGAGCCGCAGGAGGCAGAGAGAGGAGATCGTGATAGACTGTAGGAGGGAGTTTCTCCCTGCACCTGTGGGCTGCTCACAGGCGCTTAATCATTTCAAAAATATATTTTAAATAAGCAATCCATGCTGCCTGCGGCTCATCCATCAATCAGCCAGTAGTGTGTCATGTGAAAGCTTATTTTGAAAAACTGCGCAAGAGCGAGTCTGCTAAAGTCAAAAACAAAATAAAATATTGACATTTGCCATCTCCACATCATTGCATTCGGTTTTTATTCACAATTTGTTTAGTGTCCCAACTCTATTGGAATCCGGTTAGTAAATAAAGTATGTGCTTTATAAATGCTAATTATTTTTCATACTTTAGTCGGCTACAAATTATTGCCGTGCCACTAATGTCTGGATTTGTAGTTTTGGAACCTTCTCTTGTCTTGTGCTGACCCATCTCTGAGTGTTTGTGTGTTCTGCATGCGTTTGTGTGCAGGGAGCTGGTGGTGATGGCTCTGGCTGTGTCCTGCCTCCACATGTTTGCTCAGAGTAACTGGACCGGCCCTCCGCTTTCTCTTCAGCTGTGTGACTCGCTGCCTCTGGCCCTGCTGTCCTCTCAGGTATCGCACCGTCTCATCGCAGACACCTTCTTTTCTGTCGTGGATCATCTTATCCCCAGCAGCGTTTGTTTTACAAAAGTCTGTCTACTCGGGGGGGGGGGGAAGCCAGCCACTAGGGAGCACAAGCCAGTGTATCTCTTGTGCCGGTCCCAAGCCCGGGTAAATGGTGAGGGTTGTGTCAGGAATGGCATCCGATGTAAAACACTTGCCAAAACCATAATGCGAGTTCATCAAAGTGAAACCATACCGGATCGGTCGAGGCCCGGGTTAACAACGTCCGCCACCGGTGCTGTTGACAAACAGGGTGCCGGCGGAAATTGTACTACTGTTAGTCGAAGACGCCGAGGAGGAAAACGTGTCAGGAGACAGAGGGAGAGGAGGAAAGTGAAGAATGTAGGACTGAGGGTTGCAACTCTAAATGTGGGGACAATGACAGGCAAAGGTAGAGAGCTGGCTGACATGATGCAGAGAAGAAAGGTAGATGTTTTATGTGTCCAAGAGACCAAGTGGAAGGGCAGCAAGGCTCGCAGTATTGGAGCAGGGTTCAAACTGTTTTACCATGGTGTGGATAGAAAGAGAAATGGAGTAGGGGTGGTCCTGAAGGAGGAGTTGGCAAAGAATGTAGTAGAGGTGAAGAGAGTGTCAGATAGGGTGATGTGTCTAAAGGTAGAAGTAGAAGGTCTGATGCTAAACATAGTAAGTGGTTATGCTCCACAGGTTGGATGTGATGGGGAGGAGAAAGATAAATTTTGGAAAGATTTGGATGAAGTGATAGAGAGTATTCCCAGGGAGGAAAGAGTGGTGATTGGAGCAGACCTGAATGGACATGTTGGTGAAGGAAACAGAGGGGATGAGGAAGTGATGGGTAGGTTTGGTGTCAAGGAAAGAAACCAGGAAGGACAGATGGTGGTGGATTTTGCCAAGAGAATGGAAATGGCTATAGTCAATACCTATTTCCAAAAGAGGGAGGAACATAGAGTGACCTATAAGAGTGGAGGAAGGAGTACACAGGTCGATTACATTCTGTGTAGAAGAGGAAACCTGAGAGAGATTGGAGACTGTAAGGTTGTAGCAGGGGAGAGCGTGGCCAGACAGCATCGGATGGTTGTGTGTAGAATGACTGTTGTTGCGAAGAAGAGAAAAAGAGTAAAATCAGAGAAGAAGACCAAATGGTGGAAGCTAAAGAAGGAAGAATGTTGTGAGAAATTCAGAGACGAGCTGTTAAAGGCTCTGGGTGGTAAGAAAGAGCTTCCAAGTGACTGGGCTACTACAGCAACAGTAATTAGAGAGACAGGTAGGAAGGTACTTGGTGTGTCATCTGGACAGAGAATGGATGATAAGGAAACCTGGTGGTGGAATAGTGAAGTGCAGGACGCCATTCAAAGAAAGAGATTAGCCAAGAAGAAATATGACTGTGAGAGGACTGAAGAGAGGAGACAGGAATATAAGGAGATGGGACATAGAGCAAAGAGGGAAGTAGCTAAGGCAAAGCAGAGGGCGTACAATGAGTTATATGGGAGACTGGACACTAAAGAGGGCGAGAAGGACTTGTACCGATTGGCAAGACAGAGGGATCAGGCTGGAAAGGATGTGCAGCAGGTTAGGCTTATTAAAGATAGGAATGGGAATGTTTTAACAAAACAAAAAAAACTCTTCAAATGTTTTTTATTTTTCTAAAAATATCTTTTAACTACTTTGTATCATTCATATAAACGGGTCCAAATGTCCAGGTAAAAAAAAAACATATAGATGTGCCTATTTTCATTTTAAGTGTCTATTCCTGTAGATTAAAAACAGTTGCTGAACCTTTTGTGCAAGATCACTTGCTGTGGTGATCCTTGCAGAAGGGAGAAGTCAAAAGAAAATAATTCCTGTAAATTAAATCATAAGCCCGAGGGGCAGCTGCCAGTGTGGGCACAAAGCAAGCTGAGATAGGTGACAAAATAATATTCATCTCCTGGAATACGGTTTTCACAAGCTTTGCACCCAAAAGTAAGCCATGGTTTTCAAGATTTGGCCACGCAAGACTCAACCCCACAGCTGAGCTCTAACACTCAGAATTCAGTGAGACTGCCAGAGAAAATTTGATTAAAGGAGCTGTATGTAACTTTTCTAACAATATATTTTTAACATATTTCTTCACTCTGTCACTACCTCCTGACATACTGATTTTAGACAAGTAATCTCTGAAAAAAACTATTGTCCCTTGCTTCTCTAAAAGCATTTCTAAAAAGCCACAGTGACCCACCGTTAACCAGCCAGTCAAAACGGAGTTTGTAACCAGCCAATAAAAACAGAGCTTGAATTTCCATCCATCCATCCATTTTCGTCCGCTTATCCGGGGTCGGGTCGCGGGGGTAGCAGCCTTAGTAGGGAGGCCCAGACTTCCCTCTCCCCAGCCACTTGAAGCAGCTCCTCTGGGGGAATCCCAAGGCGTTCCCAGGCCAGCCGAGAAACATAGTCCCTCCAGCGTGTCCTGGGTCTTCCTCTGGGTCTCCTCCCGGTGGGACATGCCCGGAACACCTCACCAGGGAGGCGTCCAGGAGGCATCCTAACCAGATGCCCGAGCCACCTCAACTGGCTCCTCTCGATGTGGAGAAGCAGCGGCTCTACTCCGAGTCCCTCCCGGATGACTGAGCTTCTCACCCTATCTCTAAGGGAGAGTCCAGACACCCTGCGGAGAAAACTCATTTCAGCCGCTTGTATCCGAGATCTCGTTCTTTCGGTCACAACCCAAAGCTCATGACCATAGATGAGGGTGGGAACGTAGATCGATCGGTAAATTGAGAGCTTTGCCTTTTGACTCAGCTCTCTCTTCACCACGACAGACCGGTACAGCGCCCGCTTCACTGCGGATGCTGCACCTATCCGCCTATCGATCTCACGCTCCAGTTTTCCCTCATTCGTGAACAAGACCCGAGATACTTAAACTCCTCCACTTGGGGCAGGACCTCCTCCCCGACCCGGAGAGGGCATGCTACCCTTTTCCGGCTCAAGACCATGGCCTCGGATTTGGAGGAACTGATCCTCATCCCGGCCGCATCACACTCGGCTGCAAACCGCTCCAGCGAAAGCTGTAGATCACGATCTGATGAAGCCAATAGGACCACATCATCTGCAAAAAACAGAGAAGCGATTCTAAGGCCACCAAAACGGATCCTCTCAACACCTTGGCTGCGCCTAGAAATTCTGTCCATAAAAGTTATGAACAGAATCGGTGACAAAGGGCAACCTTGGCGGAGTCCAACTCTCACTGGAAACGAGCCTGACTTACTGCCGGCAATGCGGACCAAGCTCTGACACCGGTCGTACAGGGACCTAACAGCCCATATCAATGGGCCTGGTACCCCATACTCCCGGAGTACCCCCCACAGAACCCCCCGAGGGACGCGGTCGAATGCCTTTTCCAAGTCCACAAAGCACATGTAAACTGGTTGGGCAAACTCCCACGCGCCCTCCAGGACCCTGCTGAGGGTGTAGAGCTGGTCCAGTGTTCCACGACCAGGACGAAAACCACACTGCTCCTCCTGAATCCGAGGTTCGACTATCCGACGGACCCTCCTCTCCAGAACCCCTGAATAGACCTTACCAGGGAGGCTTAAGAGTGTGATCCCCCTATAGTTGGAACACACCTTACGGTCCCCCTTTTTGAATAGGGGAACCACCACCCCAGTCTGCCAATCCAAGGGCACTGCCCCCGATGTCCACGCGATATTGCAGAGTCGCGTAAGCCAACACAACCCCACAACAGGGCTGGAGCTTCAACCTCCATCATGTGCACCTTCTACAGAGGTGCCATAGAAAGTGTCCTGACCAGCTGCTTCACTGTGTGGTTTGGTGCATGCACTGCATCCTGCCGCAAGAGCCTCCAGCGCATCGTGAAAGCAGCTGAGAAGATCGTCGGCACCTCCTTGCCCTCACTGCAGGACTTACACAGCAAACGCCTCACTCGGAAAGCCCACCGCATGGCAGGTGATCCCACACACCCACTACACAGCCGCTTTAGACTGCTGCCATCAGGGAGGAGACTGAGGAGTCTCCAGGCTCGTACCAGCAGACTGAGAGACAGCTCTGTTCATCAGGCAGTCAGAATGCTAAACACTCTGCCTGCTCTGCCTCCCCTCCCATTTGAACTGCCTTAACACAAAAAACTTTCTCACACATTACCACTCAACACAAAGTTTTTAACACTGGACTCTGTGTCATCAAACGGGTTATTCACTAAACTCTCGGTCATGTGTTCATTCAGTTTGCACTACTTCTCATATTTGCACTAATGTTTGTATTACATTACTGCCTATAGTCATACTACTGTTTACATTCACTGTTTACATTTATTAATACTGTTTACATTTATTACTACTGCTTTACATTTATTACTACTGTTTACATTTACACTACTTTTATCTACACTACTGCAGATACATATACAGCATTCTCTGACTAGCCTTATCTAAGGATGCCAAATGTGCCTTATGTGCCTCACTGCATATGCCACTTTGCCTCTATACCAACATCAACTACCTCATACATATACTGTGTACATTAACTTATATGCTGCTGTGCCACTCTTTGCAAATGTCAATGCTAGAACCTTCAGTTTATTAGATATACTTTTTATACTACTATGCAAAAACTCAGGACAGTATTACACTTTTATTATTTCATTTTATGCTTATGTTCATTGGGTGTTTGGTGTTTTAGGGGTGTTTGGTGTTTCAGTGTTGGTGTTAATTTTCATACTTTTATACTATTATGAAAAAACTCAGGACAGTGTTACACTTTTTTACTATTTTATGCTTATGTGTATTAAATGTTTTAGTGTTTAGTGTTTAGATGGTTACTGTTGCACCGAGGGACTGAGAGAAATGCAATTTCGGTCCTGTGTATGTCCTGTACATATTGCAGTTCTGACAATAAAGTTGACTTTGACTTTGAACATCCAGAGCCTTAAGGAACTCCGGGCGAATCTCATTCCCCCCCGTAGCCCTGCCACCGCGGAGCTTTTTAACCACCTCGTTGACCTCAGCACCAGAGATTGGAGAGCCCGACCCAAAGTCCCTAGGCTCCGCTTCCTCAGTGGAAGACGTGCCAGTAGGATTGAGGAGGTCTTCGAAGTATTCCGCCCACCGACTCACAACATCCCGAGTTGAGGTCAACAGCACGCCATCCCCACCATAAATGGTGTTGGTCGCGTACCGCTTTCCCCCCCTGAGACGCCGGATGGTGGACCAGAATCGCTCGAAGCCGTACGGAAGTCATTCTCCATGGCCTCTCCGAACTCCTCCCACGCCCGAGTTTTTGCCTCAGCAACCACCCGAGCCGCATGCCGCTTGGACTGTCGGTACCTATCTGCTGCTTCCGGGGTCCCACAGGCCAAAAAGGCCCAATAGGACTCCTTCTTCAGCATGACAGCATCCCTCACCGCCGGTGTCCACCACCGGGTTCGAGGGTTGCCACCACGACAGGCACCAACAACCTTGCGGCCACAACTCTGATAAGCTGCCTCGACAATAGAGGCGCGGAACATGGCCCACTCGGGCTCAATGTCCCCCGCCTCCCTCGGAACGTGTTCAAAGCTCTCCCGGAGGTGGGAGTTAAAGCTCCGTCTTACGGGAGACTCTGCCAGACGTTCCCAGCAGACCCTCACAATACGTTTGGGTCTGCCAGGTCTGACCGGCATCCTCCCCCACCATCGGAGCCAACTCACCACCAGGTAGTGGTCAGTTGACAGCTCCGCCCCTCTCTTCACCCGAGTGTCCAGGACATGCGGCCGCAGATCAGATGAGACGACAACAAAGTCGATCATCGAACTGCGACCTAGGGTGTCCTGGTGCCAAGAGCACATATGGACACCCTTATGCCTGAACATGGTGTTCGTTATGGACAATCCATGACGAGCACAGAAGTCCAATAACAGAACACCACTCGGGTTCAGATCAGGGGGGCCGTTCCTCCCAACCACACCCCTCCAGGTCTCACTGTCATTGCCCACGTGAGCGTTGAAGTCCCCCAGTAGAACAAGGGAGTCCCCAGGAGGTGCACTCTCCAATACCCCCTCCAAGGACTCCAAAAAGGGTGGGTAATCTGCGCTGCCGTTTGGCGCATAGGCACAAACAACAGTCAGAGCCCGTCCCCCCACACGTAGGCGAAGGGAGGCTACCCTCTCGTTCACCGGGGTGAACCCCAACGTACAGGCACCAAGATGGGGGGCAACAAGTATGCCCACTCCTGCTCGGCGCCTCTCACCAGGGGCAACTCCAGAGTAGAAGAGTGTCCAACCCCTCTCAAGGAAACTGGTTCCAGAGCCAGAGCCATGCGTTGAGGTGAGTCCGACTATTTCTAGCCGGAACCTCTCAACCTCACACACTAGCTCAGGCTCCTTCCCCACCAGAGAGGTGACATTCCATGTCCCAATGGCCAGCTTCTGTAGCCGAGGATCAGACCGCCAGGGTCCCCGCCCTCGGCCACCACCCATCCCACATTGCACCCGACCCCTTTGGCCCCCCCCATAGGTGGTGAGCTTGAATTTGAATCAGCCAATAAAAACAGAGCTTGAATTTGAATTTCAGCAGAGCAAGGGTTAACAGCCATAAATGGCTCTGAGGGGGAGGGACCAGAAACGTGTCTCTGTTCAAAATTTTCCTAAGTTCCAGCGTGTTCCAGAAATTACATACTGAACCTTTAATTTCCTTCAGTACTGAGTTGCCAGCCACTGTCCAATAGTTGCAGCTCAGTGACATTCAGGGAAACCTGAGTTCATGTTGCAGACATTTTTTAAACCACTCTTTGGTAAGGACCAGATACTTTAATTTATTTACTTGTAAATCAAACCTGAGACTTGGCAAGCTTAGTCAATATGGAATGGTCGATTTTACTAAAAAGATGTGGAAGTTGCTTCTCCTTGACCCTGTAACTAATAAACTTTGATTGTGAGCTGAAATGGTTATTCGAGAGGAAAAGTATAGAAAAAACCTGACTTAATCTCTGGACTAGAATGCACTCGAGTATAAGCCGCACACGCTAAATAAAATAAAAAAACAAAAAAAAATTTTGTGCTTAAATAAGCCACGCCTGTGTTTAAGCAACAGGTACTGTATTCACATTGTAACATGAGAGGCAGCACACAGCTACTGAGATGTGCAGCTCTTGTATACAGGTAGTCCCCGACTTACGAGCGCTCTTACTTACGAGGTCCCGGACTTACGAGCATGCATCTCATTAAAAAAAAAAAAAAAAAATTTTTTTTTTTTTTTTTTTTTATTTTTTTTTTTTATAAATGAATACATGTACAGTACTGGACAGTCACCAAGCACTTAGCCTATCCTAACACAGTTTTTAAAAATGAAGGAATGAGTTGAATTGTCTCCCTTTCACATAAAGGAAGCAAGCTCCCTTTATGGGAATGGAGCCTGCAGGGAGGAGGGACACAATTCAACTGACTCCTTAACTATGTTAGGATAGGCTAAGTGCTGGTGACTGTACAGTACTGTACATTTATCTATTTATAAATAAAAAAATAAAAATACTGTATATACAGTACTGTATATTTTTAATAAATAGATAAATGTACCTGACCTGAGACTCCCACAGTCACTGATTGACTTTAAAAGCAGCATAAAGACTTTTCTTTTTAAGCAAGCCTATTCTGCTTCCACATGATTTTATCTTTGATCTTAGCTGATATCATGATTTTACTTGATTTTATCACTTGTTTTATTTATTTATTTTTTAAGCAAGCCTAATCTGCATCCACATGATTTTATCTTTGATCTTAGTCGATATTATTATTGATTTTATTTGATTTTATCACTTGTTTTATTTTGATCTTTGCTTTGTTACACTTTGTAGCACTTTGAGATTTTTATTAATGAAAAGTGCATTATAAATTGAATTCATTATTATTATTATTATTAAATGTACAGTCACCAAGCACTTAGCCTATCCTAACACAGTTTTTAAAGATGAAGGAGTCAGCAGGCTCCATTCCCATAAAGGGAGCTACTTTCACTTTATGTGAAAGGGAGACAATTCAACTCATTCCTTCATCTTTAAAAACTGTGTTAGGATAGGCCAAGTGCTTGTTGACTGTCCAGCACTGTACATGTATTCATTTATTATAAAAAAAAAAAAAATAAAAAAAAAAAAAAAAATTTTTTTTTTTTTTTTTACTATGTGATCCTACTTACGAATTTTTGACATACGAGCGCCCCCTAGGGACGGAACTCGCTCGTAAGTCGGGGACTACCTGTATCTAGATTCAACCACCAGATGGCGTTTTATAGACTTTAGTTTATCTATGGGATAGATCTGGTTATCAGGCCAAGTCCTCAGGATGGGGGACGAAATGTTTCTCACTTAAACGAATTGGTCCAGATGACATGATGTAACCTTTTTTGTTGTTGACTTTAGTTTACTGTTCAACACGCACAGAATGAACCCCACACAGGTTTTTGTAACAACTACCTCCCTCAATCATTGTTACTCTAGGAATCATTGTTACTCTACTGAATGGCCTAACACAAACTAACACATAATGGACACAAACTAACACATAATGGACACAAACTAACACATAATGAACACAAACTAACATAATGGACACAAACTAACACATAATGGACACAAACTAACACATAATGGACACAAACTAACACATAATGGACACAAACTAACACATAATGAACACAAACTAACACATAATGAACACAAACTAACACATAATGAACACAAACTAACACATAATGAACACAAACTAACACATAATGAACACAAACTAACACATAATGAACATTAACTAACACATAATGAACACATGATTAGGGTTGGGCATCGTTTGAATTTGAGCGATTCCGGTTCCGATTCTGATTCTTTGTTTTCGATTCTGATTCCTTTCGATTCTCGATTCTGATTTTTTTTTGTAGGCGGGGTTAAAAAAAGACATGTCAATGCAATTCAGTTCAGTTTATTTATACTGTATAGCTCCAAGTCGCAACAGAAGTTGTCTCAGGGCACTGAACAGAAACAAATATAAAAATAACAAGTTAAAAATAATGTTAACACTATTTATCTGAGGAGACTACTTTGAGTTTAACTCCATGTTATAAAAGAGCTACAGTAGTTAGCCAGAGTTATTTCAGGATGAAATCATTTGAACTTCTGTTTGAATTTAATGCTATGAACTTTTTCCTTTTTGTTAAATTTACTATGAATTTCTCACAGGGCTATTTTCAACCAGTATATAAATATCAATCTTATGAACTTCAATATGTTATGAGTTTTCTTTTCGCAGGGGTACACTTTTACAAGAGAGCTTTATGTTTGAAAACCTCATGGAAACACATTTCCTCATGTCCAGTGTCTGATGCTGCAGTCATGTTACTGAGCTCCCACTGATGGGCTAACCTGGTTCCACCACCAGCAGCAGGATCCTCAGACAGAACCGCTGGTGGGATGTCCTGGTACATCTGCATCCCTCTCTCCATTTGTTTCTTCATGTTTCTTCATGTTTCTTGGATGTAACTGGGACCCTGTGTACATAATCTCGTTTTCAACACATGTACTACATGCGGTGCAAATGACAATAAATTCTCTCTGACTCTCTGACTCTGACTCTGACTTCATGGACATAGAGCTGTGACATTATGTTGTGTCTCTTGCTCAGCAAAATGCTCCTCCAGTGGAGACTTTCTGGACAGACTGCAGGGAGGAGGTTCCTAAACAAACAACATGTTTATCAGTATTCTCAGTAAAAAGAGATTATTAAATCATTTTTAAGATTGAGAATGTATACAATTATTAGCTCTGTTCCCTGATGCATGTTCAATAATCCAGGTAGAAAAATCTAAAAAAGCTAAGTCTGGTCCTCTGGACATTCAAAAAACAAAACAAAGCAAAATAATTGTAGAAACGTTTCGTCTTTCGTCCGAAAGACTTCCTCAGTCTGAGATGCTGTATTCAGCGCAGTCTTCTAAATAGCACCCTCTGTGATCCACTGTGAGAGGGTGCTATAATGGGTGCTACCTTAGTGTTGGTATGAGACGTAGTTTATAGTTTTATTTACCTGATGGAGCCGAAGAGGCAGCGAAAAGTCCGGTGGAGCGTTTTGCAGACGGACCACACTTCTGATCGGACACGAAGCGAAAATAATCCGGTGGAGCGCGTCAAAGACAAGACACTATTTTACTTCTCCACCCTCCTTTGCATGATAGAAAATTATTGCAAGTGTAGCACCGAGCTGACTGGTCATTTTATTAAAGTTAAGCCGCGCTTTCGACCGCGGATGCACACTTCCGGTGGATTCTTCTTCATTGGTTTTCGGCAGCAAATTCTTCTTCGGCGTTGGCGGCTACTTCCGATCGGCGGACTAGCATCGAAAATAGGAATCGAAAATTAATATTTTGAACGATTCCGGGAAAACCGGACAGTTAGTCCCGGTTTGGATCGATTCTCGATTCTCGATGCTCGATGCCCAACCCTATTTAGTTCAGAGTTGTACATAGTTAGGTTGTGACATGCATTTTACAGAAATTTTGTGCTGTTTTCATGTAAAATGTAATTAATTAATGTAATTAAAACAATAACATTGGCAAAATAAGGATCAGTTAACGTGAAATGGTTCGGTTCAGTGTTTGAATAAAATTTGACAACTGCATACCTCGTTGTGTCCCTGGGCAAGACACTTAACTCTAAGTTGCTCCCGGTAGGACTGGCAGCGCCTTGCATGGCAGGCTACCGCTACCGGTGTATGAATATGTGGATGAATGGGAGGATGGCTGGTACTGTGAAGTGCTTTGGGGCCCCTCACAGGGGGCTGGAAAGCGCTATATAAGAAAGCTCCTGTGGTACAATGTATTTGGTATAACTGTATCCGGTTTTATTGTGAAAGGGTGCGGGGGTTGTTTCCGGGTTTACGAAGATTAAAGATGTTCTCCGAGTTGCTCTACAAAGTGTCGTTCGAATCCTTGTGTAAAAACACGACATGGTGTCAGAAGTGGATCGACAGTAAGAGCTAAACGTCGGGGGACAACGGTAGACAGTTTGGTGAGCGGAAAAAAAAGCGCTAAACACACAGAAGAATGTCTGAAGAAGAAGCGGGAGCTAGCGCGGGAGCTAACGCAGCAGCTACGCAGCAGCTACGCAGCCTCGCATTCAACCGCACCAGCAACAGGCTGTCAACAGCTACAATGCTAATGGCAATTTACCCCCAAACGCCACGTTTACCATCCAGCCCCCCGAGCCATTTGATTTCTCCAATCCACAGCAATGGGAGAAGTGGATAAGGAGGTTTGAAAGGTTCCGTCAAAGCTCAGAAGCTAACCAGGTAAATACGCTCATCTACTGCATGGGGGATGAAGCAGATGATATCCTACGGGGACAGGCTTTATCGGACATGCAAAGACAGCAATACCTGGCAGTAAGAGACACCCTAGATACATATTTTGTGCCTAGGAAAAACACAATTTATGAGAGGGCTCGGTTCAATCAGAGAATACAACAAGTAAATGAAACAGTTGACTCGTTTGTCACTGCGTTGTATGCTTTGGCTGAAAACTGCAGTTATGGAGCACTGCATGATGAGTTAATAAGAGATCGCCTCGTCGTGGGACTGAGGGACACCAGCTTAGCTGAGAGACTTCAACTGGACAAAGATTTGACTCTGGAGAAAGCTGTTAACCAGGCCCGGCAGTCAGAAACCATCAAAAGACAACAGACGGACATCAGAGGGGACAACAAGTTGGAAATAGATGCTGTGTTTGCCAAAAATAGGAAACAAAAGCGTCCAACAACAAAGCCCCACAGCCAACCAAAATATTTTAATAAGGACAAATCACCAAATGAAAGATCGTGCTACAGGTGTGGAAAGACACCCGCACATGGAAAATTTCAATGCCCAGCAAAGGATGTAACCTGTCACTCATGTGGTAAAAGAGGACACTACAGTAAGGTGTGTAAATCTGTTAAATCTGTGCATGTTGTTGAAACAGAGAAAAGTAATGACATACCTGTGTTCCTTGGTTCTGTGGATGCAGGGTCAGATCCCTGGTATGCAGACCTTACTATCAGAAACCACAATGTTAGGTTTAAGATTGACACTGGAGCAGATGTATCGGTTATTCCAGCCCAGTTGTTTTACTGTATAAACCAAAATGTGACAGAGTTGAGCATGCCAGATAGACCTTTGTTAGGACCAGGTGGTACTCCGCTAGATGTGTTGGGTATGTACAAAGAGACATTATGTAAAGGTGAACGGCAGATAGAAGAAAATGTGTATGTTATCAAAGATCTGCAGATGGCACTGTTAAGCAGGCCCGCAAGTGTCAAGTTAAATCTTGTGTGTAGAGCAGACAGCATAGACATTAATGGGTTAAAAGACAGTTACCCAAAACTGTGCCAGGGTTTGGGTTTAATGCAACAACCATACACTATTAAGTTGAAACCCAATGCAGTACCTTTCTCCCTGGCCACACCAAGAAGGATCCCCATCCCTCTAATGGACAAGGTTAAGCGGGAGCTGAATAACATGGAATCCATGGGCGTAATCAGCAGAGTTGAGGAACCAACAGAATGGTGTGCAGGTATAGTCCCAGTACCAAAATCAAATGACTCTGTTCGCATTTGTGTAGACCTCACTCACCTAAATGAAGCTGTTTGCAGAGAGAAGTTCATCCTTCCTTCAGTTGAACAGACACTGGGATCACTGGCAGGAGCTAAAGTGTTTAGTAAGCTGGACGCAAACAGAGGCTTCTGGCAGGTTCCATTGTCTCCTGAGTCAGCGCACTACACAACATTCATCACCCCTTTTGGCCGCTTCCACTTCAACCGTCTTCCTTTTGGAATAGCCTCTGCACCTGAGCATTTCCAGCGAAAAATGTCACTGATCCTTAATGGACTACCTGGAGTGGTCTGTCACATGGATGACATCCTCATTTGGGGACAGGACCAGCAGGAACATGATGCTCGTCTACACACCGTGCTCAATAAACTGCAAGAAGCTGGTGTCACATTAAACCTAGATAAATGTGACCTAAGCAAAAAGGAAGTAAAGTTCCTCGGACACATTTTGTCTGCAGCAGGAGTCCAGCCGGACCCAGACAAAATAAAAGCAGTTTTAGCAATGAAAGAGCCAACAAATGTCAGTGAAGTGCGCAGCTTTCTTGGTATGGTCAACCAGTTGGGCAAATTCATCCCAGGCCTGGCTGAAAAGGATAAGCCCCTAAGAGACTTGCTCTCAAAGAAAAATCAGTGGGTTTGGAGCTGTGCACAACAAACCGCATTTGATCAGCTGAAAAGAGAACTAACATCAACATCGGTTCTTGCACTCTACGACCCTAACAAAGACTTAAAACTGTCTGCAGATGCCTCATCTTATGGTCTGGGAGCAGTTCTGTTTCAAGAAGAGAGAGGGCAGTGGAGACCTGTGGCTTACGCATCTCGCTCTTTAACAGAGACGGAGCAGAGATATGCACAGGTGGAGAAGGAGGCCCTGGGACTAACATGGGGATGTGAAAGATTTAGAGATTTCCTCATCGGGAGACACTTCTCCTTAGAGACTGATCACAAGCCACTCATCAGCCTGCTAGGACAACAGGCACTAACAGAACTTCCACCCAGGATCCAGCGGTTCAGAATGAGACTGATGAGGTACAGTTACACCATCACACACACCCCAGGCAAGGCACTTCTAACAGCAGACACACTGTCACGTGCACCAGTTAATCAGGACCCTGATTTTAAGAACACAGCTGAACTACTAGAGGACACAAACATCTATGTGGATGAAATTATAAAGAGCATGCCTGCTAGCTCTATGTACCTCACACAGCTAAAAGCACAGCTAAAAAGTGACAGCATTTGCTCAGAAGTCATGTCATTTTGTCAAAGAGGCTGGCCAGAGTACAACCATCTCAAGGGCCCAATAAAAGCTTATTGGCCACACAGAGACACTTTAACAGTGTATA
Organism: Garcialebias charrua; assembly: GCA_038048925.1. Lineage (NCBI taxonomy): Eukaryota > Metazoa > Chordata > Actinopteri > Cyprinodontiformes > Rivulidae > Garcialebias > Garcialebias charrua. The sequence goes on from JBBPBX010009992.1 coordinate 46,090, forward strand.
ATGAGTTGTTGCTAAAAGACACCAGACTAGTGATTCCTTCTGCCATGCGTGGTTCCGTTCTCTCAGCCCTACATGAGGGACACCAAGGTATGTCCAGATGCAGAGAGAGAGCAAGAGAGACAGTGTGGTGGCCTGGCCTGAGTGGTCAAATAAATGAACTTGTGAAAAACTGCACAATATGCATTAAAGAGCGTCCCAACCCAGTGGAACCATTAATGCCAAGCGAACTCCCAGAAAGACCGTGGCAGAAAATTGGAGCAGACCTTTTTACATTCAACGGCAACAACTATGTACTTTTGGTGGACTACTACTCCAAGTTTGTGGAAATAGCAAAACTGTCATCCACAAGATCTGAAGACGTCATAGTACACCTAAAGTCAATCTTTTCCAGACATGGGATTCCAGAGCTTTTCTACAGTGACAATGGACCTCAGTTCTCGAGCCAGTCCTTCAAAACCTTTGCAGCAGCTTATGGCTTCAAACACACAACAAGCAGCCCAAGGTTTGCACAAAGTAACGGAGAGGCTGAGCGGTATGTTCAAACTGTGAAAAACTTGCTTAAAAAGGCAGAAGACCCATATCTAGCACTACTGGCGTACAGAGTGACCCCGCTGGCTAATGGATATAGCCCGGCGCAACTACTAATGGGAAGGAGACTTCGCACACCTGTTCCCCAGCTTCCTTCTTTGCTCGTGCCCAGTCTGCCCAACAAAACTACACTGAAGAAGAAGGAAGAGGAGAGGAGGTTGAAAGACTGTGCAGTGTATAACAGGAGACATCGTGTGAGAGAACTTCCTCCACTCTCACCAGGACAACCAGTATGGATTACAGACACAAAGTGTGAAGGGACTGTTATTTCATCCCACTCCACACCTCGTTCATACGTTGTGGAGAGCCCTTCAGGAGCCATCAGGAGAAATAGGCGCTTCCTGCAGCCATTGCCAGAAATCACACCTAAGGTTCAGGTCCCGGATTCACCGATCATAACAACAGAAGAGGCCCGGGCCACATTGAACCAACCAGTTTCAACAACTCTGACTTCAAATACAGCTGACCAAAGTCCTGTCAAGACTAGATGTGGCAGGGTTGTCATAAAACCACAAAGACTGAACTTTTAAAAGTGAATTGGGTGTGAAGAAAAAAAAAAGGAGTGTGTTCTGTTATTTGGTTGAAAACAGAAAGGAGTGTGTTCTGTTATTTGTTTGAAAAAAAAAAGAGGTGTTCTGTTATTTGTTTGAAAACAAAAAGGAGTTATGTAAATCGAAAAACAAAAAGCGTTTTCCCTATATGAGGTAGTCACCCTGTCATATATGTTTTGTTTCTCAAAGAAAGGAGGATGTGGTACAATGTATTTGGTATAACTGTATCCGGTTTTATTGTGAAAGGGTGCGGGGGTTGTTTCCGGGTTTACGAAGATTAAAGATGTTCTCTGAGTTGCTCTACAAAGTGTCGTTCGAATCCTTGTGTAAAAACACGACAGCTCCATTTACCATTTACCATTTTCTGTGCACATACTTATGGTAAACATTTCAGATACAGTATTGTTAAATGTAATTTAATGATTTTTGTTTCTATGCTTTGACTAAAAACATGAACAAAAACACCTAATAAATGTTTTAGATAAAAGTTGGGCACATTATATTAGGAAAGAATTATAACAACATTTAAAAATTTAAATGTTCTCTAAAAGTTGTGGCATTGTTGTAGTACTCAGTGATGTCATCGTTGACAGATTAGGTCAATAAATTTATTACTTTTATAATATTTAGCTAAAAACATTATTTTCTTATATTTTCCATCTTTGATTAAAAAAAATATTTTTGTTTTTGTTTGAATATGATAGTTTGTTTAAATTTGTGTGCAATCTCCAGTTAATTCCCATAGAAAGTTTCCTATTGGGAATATTTTCAAAACTCTCCAGTTTAATTTCACATGGAAAGTTTTCTGAAATTTACTGTGAATTCCCCCTTCCAACCTTAGTTGTTAGAAATACACAACTTTTAAGCTCTGGGTAGAATACCAAAACAGAAAAGTGGGTAAATATTCTGTGTTTTGTCTTTTAGTCGAAGGATATAAAAACAGTTTTAATCAACAGTTCAATATGTAGGCCTGTCTCGATAATCAATAAATTAATTTATCGCATGATAAATAAAAATTTATCGTTTCTTCATGTCTCTCTCTCTTTCAGCTGAAGAGACCGGATGAATAAAGGTTCAACTCCGGTGCTCTTCACTGACCCCTGCCTTTCTATTGTAGTCTTTAAAATCTGTTTTAACCATCCAAAATCCTGTTTTTGGATGGTTAAAAGCAGCTAAGCTGAGAAGCCAAGCTAACAGGCCAACCTCGGGGCAAAAACCTCCGTCTTCTCAAAGCTCCAAAATTCACGGTTGAAATCCGTGCCTTCATGTAAAAAGTTGTTTTTCTCTGCAAAAAGAAGCTGAAAACTTGTTTACTGATTTAAATTTTTTTTAAAGCTTTGTGTGAAAAATTCTAAAGAGCTCAAACCACACCGAGTGTCCGCCATTTTGAGAACCAAACAGACATAGCCCATGTCACATCAAGGGGCCTCCATCCCATTTTTCTTAAAGAGACACTCTGCTGCTCCCTCACTATCCATCCTTTAGTTCAAACAGTCTTATACTGCCATCCAGTGGTCAAAAAAGGTATTACACTCAAAATAAAATTGACCAACATTTCTTCTTAAATTTGACCATACTGTAATTACTAATTATGGTCAAATTTCAAACAATGTTATCATTTATTTCAATATTTGAGACAAGTAATCGCCCAGCAAAATTTGTTATCGTGACAGGCCTAGCAATATGTAGGAGGTGAGACGTTCAAGAGACACCACTTCAGATTTTGATGAAGGAATTCACATCACATTAAGAATAAGTCAATGGGAATATAGATGTGGGTGCACTGGTAGGATTTAAGAGAGTACAACAGCACTGAAAGCTGCACCTAGGAAAAGAAGACGAAGGAAAAAAAAAAAACTAAATTTTGTTGAATAAACTGTAAAATTTGCTGGTTGGAAAAGTTCCCCAAATTGTAGGAAAATGTAGAGTGTATGAAATTGTCACACCTCATAACATAAATTACCTTTACACTATTACAGATCAGGCAATCATTTTGATCTATTTATTTCTGGGTTTTCTAGCCTTCAGCCAAGGTAGCAAGCCAAAAACCTCGAATGGTTATTGAAAACTAAACGCATCAAAACATATTACAGTATCATTGTTGTCAAGCTTAAATATTGGTAACTTTAAATAGAAAGTTTAATACTTGGAACAATTATGTGAATATGTTTCATTTGAGGATCAGTTCCTCCAAATCCGAGGCCATGGTCTTGAGCCGGAAAAGGGTAGCATGCCCTCTCCGGGTCGGGGAGGAGGTCCTGCCCCAAGTGGAGGAGTTTAAGTATCTCGGGATCTTGTTCACGAATGAGGGAAAACTGGAGCGTGAGATCGATAGGCGGATAGGTGCAGCGTCCGCAGTGAAGCGGGCGCTGTACCGGTCTGTCGTGGTGAAGAGAGAGCTGAGTCAAAAGGCAAAGCTCTCAATTTACCGATCGATCTACGTTCCCACCCTCATCTATGGTCATGAGCTTTGGGTTATGACCGAAAGAACAAGATCTCGGATACAAGCGGCTGAAATGAGTTTTCTCCGCAGGGTGGCTGGACTCTCCCTTAGAGATAGGGTGAGAAGCTCAGTCATCCGGGAGGGACTCGGAGTAGAGCCGCTGCTTCTCCACATCGAGAGGAGCCAGTTGAGGTGGCTCGGGCATCTGGTTAGGATGCCTCCTGGACGCCTCCCTGGTGAGGTGTTCCGGGCATGTCCCACCGGGAGGAGACCCAGAGGAAGACCCAGGATGCGCTGGAGGGACTATGTTTCTCGGCTGGCCTGGGAACGCCTTGGGATTCCCCCGGAGGAGCTGCTCCAAGTGGCTGGGGAGAGGGAAGTCTGGGCCTCCCTACTTAGGGTGCTACCCCCGCGACCCGACCCCGGATAAGCGGAAGAAGATGGATGGATGGATGTTTCATTTGTTAACCAAATCTTGCCTGTTTTTTGTTATTTCTCCTCAAAATGTACGATGAATCCTGATGTTTTCTGAGTGGAAGCTTAATTTTACGTCTGTGTGTAGAGTTCAGAGATGAATGCAGAAACAAAGTGAGCTGTAGATTCAGGGAAGGTCCCCAGTAATGAAGCATCTCTGGGGTTCTAATTACACCAGCTTCAGGATATTGCTTCCTCGTAGCACAACACAATAGTGCATTTCATCCAGCCATTACAGCAGGGGAGAGGGCCATTTCTTTTATCGAAGTAATTCCTTTGGCGTCCTTGATTTATGTGCTGTCACACCAAGGAGCCCGTGTTTCCAAGCAGGTCGTCTATACGTGCATGACAGCACAGGTGAAGGGGAGGACAAACACGGCGGAGCCATCGTCATGTGGAGCTTTGAGCTACAGAAGAGGTTTAAACACCTCTGGGGATGTAAAGCGAACAGGGGGAGTCTTGAGTTGAATATAAAATAAAGCTGGGGATGTGAGCATAAGTATTCACTATAGAAGCCATTTCAGTTTTGGTGTCAGTCAAAAATGTGAAATAATCAATTCTTAATACAAACAAACACGTATATAGTTGTGTGCAGTTTTAGGAAAGCAAGTCCACCCTCTTTCAGTAAAGGCACAAGAAAAATGATCTGCTCTTTGTCAGATTCTGTAAATATTCAGAATTGAATATTCAGTATTCACCATGTCGTTATTTATTAAACAAAATCAAAGCCTAGAAGGAAAAACTTTATGGAAAACTAAGTCAATCACTTTATTCAGCAACTTGTGGAACCTTCCTTAGCATCAATAAATTGAACATACGATTTTTTTTCAATCTCGCATGATTGGGGAGAAATTTTAGCCCCCACTGATTTACAGTATTACAAAAGTTTGCAGCATTTGTTTATGTACAGCTCTTTTAAAGTCCATTACCATTTTTAATGCCGAGATGGGCTAGAGGTAGAGCAGCGGACTTGGGACCCGAAAGTCCCAGGTTCAATCCCCAGCCATTCCCACATGTCGTGGTGTCTCTGAGCAAGACACCCAATCCATAATTTCTCCCCGGGCAGCTTACATAGCTGCCCACTGCTCCACCTGGGTGTATCCCAGATGCAATGGGTTAAATGCAGAGAACTAATTTTGCCATTGTATGGGAACTAGGGATGGGGTCGATCCGATCCAGTATCTGTATCGGCATCCGATACCAGCATAATTTACGTATCGGATTTTCCGATCCAACCTGCTGATGTCTCCGATCCTTGACGTATGTCAGAGAGCACGTATATTGCACCATACTCTGTGACATTTGTCTTAAAGTGTAGCTCACCCCACCGTCCAGAGATAGCCCCGCTACAGCCCAGGATTTGAAAAATGCAGAAAAATGGGCGTGTCAACAGACACCGCCTAAAGGAGGGGAGGCGGGTGGTGGGTGAGCGAGGAGGTGTGGCCAGGACAAGAGACTGTCATTGTTTCTGAATGTTAAAATTACATCAGTTATACACCACTTAAAACAAGCAACACAAAGTATTATTATGTAGATGTATATATCTATTCTCACCCCGATCTATCTGAAACAAAAGGCTTAAAAAAAAGAAAAAAATATATGCCATGACCGTGAATCGAACCCCAGTCCTTTATGTGCCAAACCAGTTCCTTACCTCTCGACCAACCTGGCAATTATGCAAGAGCAGTCCTTCATAGTATAAGAAACTAATACAACCACCTACTTTTAGAACGCTGGAGTTTTGATTAGATTTTGATGAAGTGAAAAGTATTCTTAAAATAAATATGTTGCTAATCTGAAAAGTATATCGATCAATGGTGCTTGTATGTTACAGACTGTCGCACCGCGAGAGTGTGTGTGTGCGCGCGGACAGAAAGGAGGAAGACAGAGACGACCTCTGCAAGGGGAGTGGCTATGGTTGAACCTCTTTTATACTCCGGTGAAGACGATGTGACGTCACAACTGAGCAGACACGTCACAACTGAGCATTTGAACTAATAGTAAAATTAACGTGTAATTCACCAGTTCAACCCATAGGACTACCGTAAACACGTTTTTAGACCAAATATTGCCGATTTAAACAAATACGAACAATTACATGAAAATTAACACAGACATAGTGCTATGAAACCTTTTGAACACATTCTAAGGAGTTTATCAGCTAAAAAAAGTTAAATTTGCATTTAGTTCCTCTTTAACATTGTGTGAGGTAAACCCAAAGAAGACACTCTGAGCCTCACAACAGGTAATACCCAAACTTTAATAGCACACAAGAGGCAGGTCTATATCACAGACGTCCTTCTGACTCATGGTGCAGCCCGAAACACTAAAATACCGCTAAGCATTATGGGAAATCAACACAGTCCTCTCCCCGTTTTTTTGTTTCGTTTTTGATTGTGGCACTATGAGTTGTAATTCTTGTTGGCTTTGATCAACGGATACAGATTTAAACTATAATTGAACACTAATATACCATTAAGCATTATGGGAAATCAACACAGTCCACTCCCCGTTTTTTAGTTTAGTTTTTGATTGTGGCACCATGAGTTGTAATTCTTGTTGGTTTTGATCAACGGATACAGATTTAAACTATACATTGAATTTATAAATTCAATGCATAGTTTGAATCTGTATCTGTCTATCTATGTCTGTTCTGTTCTGGTCTTGTCTTGTCTCGTCTCGTCTCGTCTCGAAAGTCAAAGTCAACGTTATTGTCAAAACTGCAATATGTACAGGACATACTCAGGATTGAAATTGCATTTCTCCCAGTCCCTTCGGTGCAACAGTAACCATTTAAACACTAAAACATTTAAAGACCGTGTAAAGTGAATTTCAACATTTTCTTCAATAAACATTATAAATGTCGTAATTGTAATCTTGTAAATGAGTAAAAAGTCTCAAAATTGTAGCTCAATTAATTTTGGAGTTATAGATCAAACTGTGTATAAACACATTTCTCTTTCAGGATTTTTTAGGCGTGGTTTAAATGTGACCGCGTTTCGTCACGCGGTCACAAGCCCCACCCCCTGCAGCTCCAGCCGTTATAAATGCGTTCTTCGGTGGAGCCGTTCACTCGCTACCGACCGTCTCCCTCCAGTACTGGCGTGCTGCTGGAGCGACCACATGCCACCTGCACCTCCGCCCCCCGCGCGCGCGCGGCGATCAGACCCCGCATGCATGTGACCGGGTCGCGCGCGCGCGTGTGTGTGTGAGTGAGAGGCGATCAGACCCCGCATGCGATGTGACCGCGCGCGCGCGCGTGTGTGTGTGTGTGTGTGTGTGTGTGTGTGTGAGTGAGAGGCGATCAGACCCCGCATGCATGTGACCGGGTCGCGCGCGCGCGGTGTGTGTGTGTGTGAGTGAGAGGCGATCAGACCCCGCATGCGATGTGACCGGGTCGCGCGCGCGCGTGTGTGTGTGTGTGAGTGAGAGGCGATCAGACCCCGCATGCGATGTGACCGGGTCGCGCGCGCGCGCGTGTGTGTGTGTGTGTGGCGATCAGACCCCGCATGCGATGTGACCGGTTCGGACCGCGAGTCCGCTCATCTTCTAAAATAGCGCTGATTATAACAGCGGAGTTATGTGTCCTCAACTTTAAAAACATAACCAGAGTTGTTAGTGCACTAAAAACAGCGTAACTCTTGGAAAAAGGAGCTGCTGGAAGCCAGAACTCAGATAAAAACAGAGCAGGTGGATCTCTGCTTCCCCCGTATGCCTCCCCACACAGCTCAGCTCTGAAGGGGGCTGGACATGGCGCAGTACTGCGCTGAAACCACGCCCACGTGCGACACGCCCCCAGCGTTCTAGAGCAAGGCAAAATCATGTTTTTTCATGATTTTTGAGACTTAATTTTATAAGGAAATCAATGTTTTTAATCAGTCAGATTTATATGGGTGATTAATAACACATATTTATGCCGTGTGACAAAATAAAAACACAAATTTAATTTCACTTTACACGGTCTTTAATAAACATAAGCATAAAATGTTTGCATGTTCTCCCCGTGCATGCGTGGGTTTCCTCCGGGTACTCCAATTTCCTCCCACAGACCAAAAAACATGTATGTAGGCTGATTGGTAACTCTAAATTGTCCCTAGGTGTGAGTGAGAGAGTGAATGGTTGTTTGTCTCGTTTGTCTCCGTGTGGCCCTGTGATGGACTTGCGACCCGTTCAGGGTGTACCCCGCCCCTCGCACTGTGATTGCTGGATATGGGCACCAGCGACCCCGTGACCCAAAATGGAAGAAACGGGTAAGGATAATGGATGGATGGATGGATGGATAAGCATAAAATGAAATAATAAATAATGAAAGTGTAATACTGTCCTGAGTTTTTGCATAGTAGTATAAAAGTATAAAAAAAGTTACACCAACACTAAAACAATTAATAAACATAAGCATAAAATGAAATAATAAAAGTGTAATACTGTCCTGAGTTTTTGCCTAGTAGTATAAAAGTATAAAAAGTATATCCATAAAATGAAGGTTCTGGCATTGACATTTGTAATAGAGTGACAAAGCAGCATATGAAGTTTATGTACACAGTACTGTATATGTATGAGGTAAATGATATTGGTATAGAGGTAAAGTGACATATGCAATAAGACTAATAAAAATAATATATATATCGGCAGTAGTGTAGATATAAAAAGTAGTGTAAATGTAAACAGTAGTAATAAATGTAGACAGTAAATGTAAACAGTAGTATGACCATAGGCAGTAATGTAATACAAACATTAGTGCTAATATGAGAAGTAGTGCAAACTGAATGCGCACATGACCGTGAGTTGAGTGAATAACCCGTTTTGATGGCACAGAGTCCAGTGTTAAAATTTTTGTGTTGTGTGGTAATGTGTGAAAGTTTTTGGTATTAAGGCAGTACAAGTGGGAGGGGAGGCAGAGCAGGTAGAGAGCTTAGCATCCTGACTGCCTGATGAACAGAGCTGTCACTCAGTCTGTTGGTTCGAGCCTGCTATTACACTCTTTTATCTTGACCGGGTGAAGCGGGTTCGCTTCCCACCTGGTACGAAGTAATTTTACTTTTTTTTATTGGAGTAAATAAAAAGGAGTTGTGTTAACCAAACAAACTCCTTTTTATTTACTCCAATAAAAAAAAAGTAAAATTACTTCGTACCAGGTGGGAAGCGAACCCGCTTCACCCGGTCAAGATAAAAGAGTGTAATAGCAGTTGGCGATCGCTCTGAGCTACAGCGGCGGACTGGATTTTTAGGTGTCCACTTTACCTATATAGGAATCACTCTTAACATTCTAGCTGCACGTAGAAGTTAGAGATTATTAGTTATATTTTAAAACCCTGGCTGCGCAAGAGTTAGACAATATTAGTTATATTTTAATGACATTCAGGTCGCGCGGAAAGGCGGAAATGGGTGCGCGCTTCGTGTTATTTACGTTCTAACATAAGCTGATACATAAGCTGATTTGTAATCAGTTATTAACAAAAATTAAACTCAGAAAAACTAATATATATATACCTGTATTCAGCTAACAATTTTTTTTTAGGGGTGTCCTCTCTTAAAACACTGTAAGCGCGCACACAAGAACACTCCACCCACGTCAAGTGAACACCCCACCCACTTCAAGAGAACACCCCACCCACTTCAAGGCTTGCTCTCCGGACAGTGCGTAATGAACTAAGGCGGGCCAGGGCTGGCTCTGGGCCAACCAGGGACGAGCTGGACTGGGGAGGGCCGGTCAATGCGAAAACGGCTACAGAGACCAAGAAACGTGGAGGAGAACAGGGCTGGAGAGAAGGAGTTGAACATGCGACAGCGCTCAGGAGGCGCGCACACTTTAACTGGACAGTGCGTTGGAATGTCAAAAATAATCGGCTTATGATCCGAAAACACAGCGTCGCATATGCTGATGAAGATTCTCAGTTTTGACAGCGTCGCATATCTCTAAATTGGAGACCTCCAGACCGTGAGACAAGATCAAGTCCAGCGTGTGTCCGAGAATATGTGTAGAAGCGGACACGGACTGCACAAAATTAAGAGTCAATAACATTTAAAAAGCTCCTGGAAATTGAAATCTCCAAGTACTAGAACAAAGTCATATTTGGGCAAGATGTCGGCCAGGAATTCTGAAAAGTCATTTATAAAATCCCTATTGTACTTGGGTGATCGATAGATGACGACACACAAGATCACATGAAAGCGGCCAATTTCTAATGAGCAGTGTTCAAAACTTGTAAAAGAAGACTGCAGGCAGATCTGCCGTTATTTAAAATCATTTTTAAAAACTACTGCTATTCCTCCTCCTTTCTGACCCGACAGGCGCGGGCAATAAAAATAGCAGCAATCAGGAGGAGATAGTTCAATAAGAGCTGCGGGGTCATCAGTTCTCAGCCATGTCTCTGTCACACAGAGGAAATCCACATCACGGGACATACCATACCATACCATACCATTTTATTTATAAAGCACTTTAAACAGGAACAAGTCCACACCAAAGTGCTGGACAAACAAACACGCAACAGGCAACACAGACAATGAAGTACAACACGAAAAACATAAAAACATTGCAGATCATAAATCAAACGATCCAATACAAATCAGCTGGCATTGAAAGCGATGGAGTAGTAGTGAGTTTTTAACCGGGATTTGAAAACCGAGAGGGAGGGGGCCTGTTTGATGAGCAGCATGAAGAAGTCTCTCAAGATGAAGGTTTTATTTGTCAGTGATCTTGCATTAACAAGTCCGAACCTGGCAGGGGCCGGTGCAGCTGCAGCTGTCTGTGGAGCCCGACGCAGGGCTCATAGTAGACAGGAGTTGACACCACGCCGACGAGGACGGGAAGAGCAGGGGCCGCGGGGGCGGACGACGTCATCTGAAATGACACACACCAGCCAGCTGTCAGCAGGGTCCAGCGACCGCAGGCTCAGGGAGAGACCAGGAAACGTTCCATTTCTCCTCCGGGAAGTCACGGGAAATCGTGTCAAAAAAGCTTTAAACTTTAAAAATCTTCCGCTGCGTTTGCCCCGGCGGCGCCGGCGTTTACGCCGAGGGAGCGGAGCATGGGTGTGGCAGGTGTGAGCAGGTGTCCCACCGGCGAAGGAAAACGGTTGAAACGTCGTATGAACACCACAATCAGTGTCGAATTTCACAAAATCCTTGGCAGAGAGTCGAAGATCCAACAATGTTTGGCGATCATACACAAGCAGTGAACTGGTACTGGTGATAAAAAATAAAAACAGCACGAACACAAACAGCGAGAGACGGCAAGCAACAGACACAAGCGCCATCTTGAAATCGCACAGAGGGACGGAGACGGTTGATATTACGGAGGTGGAAATAGGCAGACCGAGTAATATTGTTGATGTGTGAAGTGAAGGAGAGAGTAGTGTCGAGGATGACACCGAGGCTCTTGACCTGAGGGGAGGGGGATAGCAGAGAGTTGTTAAGGGGGACGAGAAGATGTTCTGATTTTGAAATAGTTTTTGGTACCAACAAGAATGATTTCTGTTTTGTTACTGTTTAGTTGAAGGAAATTGTTAGAAAACCAGTGATTTAGCTCATTGAGACAGTTTGTGAGGATGGAGGGTGGGTGGGTGGAGTTAGGGTTTTGATGACAGGTAGAGCTGTGTGTCATCAGCATAACAGTGGATATGGACGCCGTATTTGCGGAAGCTGTGACCTAGAGGAAGGAGGTAAATGATGAAGAGGAGGGGTCCGAGGACAGAGCCTTGGGGGACACCCGTGGAGACAGGGGAAGACTGGGAACGGACGGATTTAAGCTGAATGAATTGAGTGCGATCAGAGAGATAGGAGTTGAACCAGTCTAACGGGGTACCTGAGATGCCAATGGAGGTTAGTCTGTTGAGGAGGATAGAATGACAGATGGTGTTGAAGGCAGAGCTTAAATCAAGAAGAATGAGGATGGACAGAAGACCAGAGTCAGCAGCAAGAAAAAGGTTGTTGGTAATTTTTACTAGAGCTGTTTCGGTGCTATGGTGGGGGCGAAAACCAGATTGAAAAATGTGAATGCAGGACACTGATTAGTCAGTATATATATGTATATATATATATATGTATATATTAGGGCTGGGCCATATCATATCGTTACCGGTAATACCGGTATAAAAAGCTTGCCCGGGCAAAAACCTTATATCATGATATGCTAATTTCATGACGTAATACGTCAGGGCGCCCCGCCCCTTAACACCCGAGCAACTGCGCACCTCCCCTCCACCAGTCTACTGGTGTAAAACGCTAATTAGTTACTGCTAAGATGTTAAAAACTACGCGCGCACGTCTCAACTTCTCTCCTCCCTGCAGGCACAGACAGCTGTCCCCTCCTCCCCCGCCCCGCTCCGCTCCGAGCAGCACCGAGCTGCTCCGGTGCTGCTCGGTGCAGCGTGTCCCCGCTGTAAACTGTTACAAACACGCGCGGCTCCACATCACTCCATCAGAGACAGTTCAGTTAAAAAAATGAATCAGAGGAAGCATATGACACGTTCCTGCATGATGAAGCTGAAACATGAAGGTCAGCTGATCAACTTGTAGAAGTTACAGCTCATTTAAAGGAGCTGTATGTAACATTTTTTATAAACATATTTCTTCACTCTGCCACATCTCCTGACAGACTGATGTTAGCCAGGTAATCTCTGAAAAAAAATATATACTTTAAAAATGATCTGTTATTTAGATTGAAAATGTCTGCACAAAATATAGATTAAAAAAACCACCAC
>JBBPBX010009993.1:0-10552 GCA_038048925.1 Garcialebias charrua
TGTCGTATATTTTACGAGCGGTCCGTCTGCTGTCATCCAGACAGCATTACTCCACAAATAACTTCATATTTCGTTATTTAGGAAATGTTTAGAGTTTAAAAAAGTCACGCACCACAATTGTTTTTGACAATAGGTTCTGTTTGAAGTCGAATTATAATTTTAAATGTAATAATGACTAACGGATTAAAGTATTTAAATGAAAATCAATTTGTTATCAATGCCGTTTTCTAACACTACAATATTAATATGAAGATCTCAAACTGAAATCAACTTAAACCATGAATTAATTTAAGTTTAATTTGCCGCGGTATCGCAGACTTCGGTAAGCCAGACTTTACACAGACTTCCTCCAGCTGCTGTCATAGCTCTGATGTGGCTCAGTCAGTAGAGCACTGCGTCGCAGTTCCGAAGGTCATGGGATCGCCTCCCGTGGGAGGACAACGTTTTTTTTTTAATTCATTCCAGATTTAAAAAACACAAGAAAACTATTTACAATACAACAAGAAATAAAGCATAAAGCCTTTTTAATTTGGAATGAATAAATAATCTAAAGTAAGAAGGAAAAAAAAAGAATCATACCTTGTGGGACTCGATCCCACGAGGTGTAGAAAAAAGGTTAGGAACAGCTAACAGTGCAATGCTTTAACCAGTAAGCCACCAGTACGCATGCATGTTTCGAGATCCACATTTATTATAAACAAACTTTCTTTGGTTTTAGCTGGTCATTTACTTCCATGAGTGACGCTGCTAATAAGGACAGATTTTCTTTTCTTGTCCTCAGAGACCACAGAACTTCATCCTCCGCACCGGTAGAGTTCTTCTTTTTTACTTTTCGCTGTCATTTTATGAACGTACACGTTCTGCCTCTGAGGCAGGAAACGTAGCCTTATATGGCGTTTTGAGGGGTGGGAATTATGTAAATAAGCTCACGCGTGCACGCGCAGCTGTTTAGAACAGGTGAGATTCATCAACTTTAAGCAGCCCGTTTACACGCTTTTCCTGTGGATAGAAGAGTTTGTTGGATCTGACGTGGCATGTTCGTACGAACACTTCGTACGAACAAAAGTAGGAGACATTTAGGATAAGAATACGAACTGTTTCGTGCATGAGGGCCATTGTGATTCACAATATTGTGTATGGGAGAACACACGCAAAACTGTTTAAGAACCATGCTGAACATTTAGTTTAAAGCTGCAGTCTGCAGTTCTGTAGTGCAGTCTGTAAGTTGTCTAAAAATATGTTTTTAACATATTTCTTCACTCTGTCACTATCTCCTGACAGGCTGATGTTAGACAAAGTAATCTCTGAAAAAAACTATAGTCCCCTTGCTTCTCCAGGTGGTAAATAAGAATTTCAAAAAAGCCACAGTGACCCGCCGTTAACCAGCCAATAAAAACAGAGTTTTTAACCAGCCAATAAAAACAGAGTTTTTAACCAGCCAATAAAAACAGAGTTTTTAACCAGCCAATAAAAACAGAGCTTCTCACTTCTCACGCTCCTAACCCACGCCCCCCCCTGTCCCAGCCCGCAGCGGCCGCGCAGGTTCTCGTTGAAATAATTGCAAAGCGATGCAAAACTGTTTTGTATGTGACACAAATGTATTAAATTCCCCTTCTTCATCCCTGATCTGGACTTTTCTTTTGTTTTTTTGCCAAAAGTCAAGTGATTGCTTCATCCTCCGCAGCTGAGTCCATGAATGAATTGAGGAAATGAATGAATTTGTCACGAGCGAATTAATCTCATGTCCAACATGGCTGCAAGAGGCTCAGCAGATTTGCTGGTGTTCTGGTGTGCTGGACCAGCGCTCCCTGTTTTTATTTTATTTTTTAGAACGTTTTATTAACATATAAACACAGAAAATCGCAGCGGCTGCGAGAGGACATGCAGTGGAGGCGGAGTATTGGAAGCTGAGCTGATTTACTGCGAGAGTGACGGGGAGCAGAGCCATATATGGCTCTGAGTGGGAGGGACCAGAATGATTTGCCTGTTGAAAATTTTTCTAAGTGCTGTGTTCTACAGAAAGTTACCGACTGCAGCTTTAAACATGTCTGCAGCTAAATGAAAGTTGATGCTGCAGCATCAACGTGTGGCATGGAGGCTGCACAGCTGCAGAAACAAAAGCTTTGCAGAGAGTGGTGAAGGCTGCACAGAAGACTGTTGGAGTCAGCCTCCCCACCATCACAGACATTTACACCTCCAGATGCAGGAAGAGAGCCACCTGCATCATGAAGGACCCTACACACCCAGTACACACACTTTTTGCCTTGCTCCCCCTCAGGAAGAAGGTTGAGGAGCATTAAGTGTAGAACCAGAGTCTAGTGGTTCTACACTTAATGCTCCTCAATCTAGTGACTAGACTGAGGAGCAGCTTCTACTCTGAGGCTGTTAAGACTCATGAATATCTAACCAGGATAATCACTGAAAAAAATCACATCATGTTGCTGCTGATCTGTTTCATGTTGCTGCTGATCTGTTTCATGTTGCTTTGTTCATTTGTGCTCATCTGCGCACACAGACTGATGTTCGTGCTGCTGTTCGGCGTATTGTTTTTATGCTATTAGTGTTTAGTTTATTTTTAGTTAATGTTTTTCTTAGTTCATATTTTAGATCTTATTACTGTTTTTAATTTTACATTTTATTGTTGGATGTAAGTGGGACCCTACATAATTTTGTTCCACCCCATGTGGTGGAACGACAATAAAGAAATTCTGACTCTGAAAAGTGATGACTAAATAATACCACTGACATGGTGTATTTAAGGAAAATGAGCTGTATTTTCTTCTGTTAAGGCAAAACAAGATTTTAAAGCAAAACTTGGGGGTTTATTTGGACAAAAATTCGATATCCAACAAGGACCTTGTATTGAAATGGTTTAAAGGGAACAAGGAGGGTTTAGAAAGCAGAGTTTAAAGGAAAGCAAGACCTACTGGTTCACCTAAGGGCCCTGGCGGTCCTGGAGTCTTATTGTCCTCGCCTGAAAAACCCTGCAATGCATAAAAAAATCCTGCATAATCAAAAATGGGCTCATATATTGTATGCAAACATTTGCAACAGGTATATTTGGAGCCAAATTAAAGTATGCAAATATTTATATTCTATTTGCTATTTCAGGAGTCATATTACCTTTTCACCTGTAGGCCCTGGTGGGCCGGCGGACCCAGGCTTGCCAAGATGCCCCTCAAAAAAAAAAAAAAGCTGATTATTGAACACAGTAAAACCAACAGTTTCACAATGTGAAGGATGACAGCATAAAACTGTTGATGTCTGATAAGAACAAAATGTTATCTAAAGAGGTCTGTATGTTTTCTCAATAAATAAATTAAAGTTATTTCAGTGTTGAGTTCCAAGCCCCCTCCCCCCACCCCACCCCCACCCACATTACATTTTATTAGGAAAATCACAACATGTAACAGAGAATATTAGAATGGTTGCAGCTGTCAATGATTTTAAGTTAGTGTTTAAAAAAATAAAAATAAAAACATCCAGACAACCTGATGTGTGCTCAATAATCCAGGTAGAAAAATCTACAAAAAGTTAAGTCTGGTCCAGAGGACCAGACAACTTTTTTAGATGTCCAGATAACCTGACTGAACATTGTTGTGTTTTTACCTGGATTGTTGAGCATGAACGTTGGTGTCAGTGTGTAAAACTTTATGTCACATAAAAGAGCAACTCTGTATTAAGCTCATCCAAGGTTACCCGATATTTATCTCTAGGGACAGTTTAGAGTCACCAATCAGCCTAACATGCGTGTTTTTGGTCTGTGGGAGGATACCGGAGTGCCTGGAGAAAAGCCCACGCATGCACCGAGAGAACATGCAAACTCCACCCAGAAAGGCCCGCGGGCTGGGATTTGAACCGGCAACCTTCTCACTGAGAGGCAGCAGCTCTATCCACTTGTGCCACCGTGCTGCTATCCTTAAGTAAATGTACTATTTTATTGAATTCATAAATTGTGTTTGTTGATTTATTTTCTGTTATATGTATTCATTTGTGAATAGGCGTTAACCAAACCTTAGGCATGAACCACTTACTGGGTATCCTGGTAGTCCTGGTTGCCCCTCTAACCCCATCACTCCTGGCTGACCCTGAAATTAATACAGAAAATTCTTACAAAAAAGGTTTGGTTCAAAACAAACCCATTTAACACACAATCCATTTCGCTAAGACTATTGGCTGTGTCGAGGACCGGTCTCTCTTTTTCCACATAATTTTGTATTCTGAATAGTTTTAAACTATGGTAAATCTACCGTATTTTCCGGTGTATAGGTCACACCTTTTTATGTTTTTTCAAGGCCTGCAACCTATACTCAGGTGCGACCTATATATGGCTTGTTATCACTTTCGGTGAAACAAATTTTTAAATCCAGCTCATTTCACAATTACGTTCATTTATTAAGGAAAAGTTCAGCTCAGACATATATTTGCTATAATTTTTATCAAACAAATAATTGTTTTTAAGTGTTAATCTTCTTAAAAGCCTTGCTGTGCGCTCCTGTGGCAGACATTTGCAGCAGAGCTAAACGTAGGTGCGACCTATACACCAGTGCGACCTATCTAGGGATTTTTCCAATCTATTGGTGATAATTGGACAATGCGACCTATACACAGGTGCGACCTATATATGGCTTGTTATCACTTTCGGTGAAACAAATTTTTAAATCCAGCTCATTTCACAATTACGTTCATTTATTAAGGAAAAGTTCAGCTCAGACATATATTTGCTATAATTTTTATCAAACAAATAATTGTTTTTAAGTGTTAATCTTCTTAAAAGCCTTGCTGTGCGCTCCTGTGGCAGACATTTGCAGCAGAGCTAAACGTAGGTGCGACCTATACACCAGTGCGACCTATCTAGGGGTTTTTCCAATCTATTGGTGATAATTGGACAATGCGACCTATACACAGGTGCGACCTATACACCAGAAAATACTGTAATCTATCTGTGGTATCATATCTACAGTATCTACAGTATCTATAGTATAGCATCTATGGTGAATCTAAATCTAACCTACTAACCTGGCAAATCCCATTACATTTTGCAAGGGAGGCCTTGGCCTGAAGGCAACCTAAATGTAGGTCTACCATGCTGCCACATTCCTTATATTGTTCCATCTCCCTTCAACTTAAAACTAAAAAAGAAATACTGAGCATTGTAAAAAAATAAAAAATCTTGCAAATAAAATATCAAAAGATTGAGTAAATGTGGACATAATGAGTTTGCAATTTGTCATTTTCTACAGGAATATTTCCAGACAATATGAAAGTAGCTAAAGTAATTCCACTTTATAAAAATGGAGATATGTAAATATGTCTTTACTAATTACAGACAAGTATTCTTGTTTTCATAGTTTACAAGAATTCTTGAGAAATTATTTTTAACCAGGTTAGATAGACTTATTTATCGGAAAAATATCTTAAGTGAAATTTGAAATAAACAACTAGACATCAATGACACATATGGAATAAATCAAATATATATCAACTGCATAAAATATATCACTGGGTTAACATTTTTGTTGAGCTTTTGAATGTTTTTGACAGTACTGATCATAAAATTCTAATTGAAAAGCTGAATAAATATGAGATTAGAGGATATGCTCTACAGATGGTGTTTAGTTACCTGAAAAATAGAAAACAGTTTTACAGTTAAATAGTGTTAGGCCAGATTTATGTAATATAAGTGGTGGAGTTCTTCAGCGTTCTTTACTCAAGCCATAACTGTTTATTTTGCATACGAATGACTTGGTCATATGAGGATTTGTGTTCCCTAGTGTGTCTCTCCCTTGTGGTCTATCTCAGCTCTTGCCCTCCCACCTATTCTTGATTGTCCTTTCCCTGGGTTTTTGTCATTTTCTGTTCGTTAGCGGCTGCATCGCTGTGTTCTGGGCATTGTCTTATAAGGCGTTGTGTCCTGTCCTCCCTCCGTGTCTCCTAGTTGGCATTGGCATTTTGCTTTTCTTTTTCCCCCAGTAATAAATATTAGTATTTAAATAACCTTTTGAGTTTCCCTGTGTCTGCATGCACTTTGGGTTACATCTTAGCTCCCTATTCAACACAACAGACAGGCACAGAGTCCACAATACTGCAGATGCTGCACCAATCCATCTGGCAATCTCATGCTCCATTCTTCCCTCAATCATGAACAAAGCCCCAAGATACTTGAACTCCTCCACTTGAGGCAGAACCTCACCCTCGACCCGAAGAAAGCAATTCATATTATCCTGTCTGAGAACCATGCCCTCAGATTTAGAGTTTCTTATCCTCATCCCAGCCACTCCACACTCAGCTGTGAACCACTCCAGTGATAGCTGGAGATCATGTAACAATGACGCCAACATGACCACTTTATCCACAAACAGCAGAGAAGGAATCCTGAAGCCACCGAACTGAACTCCCTCCATTTCCTGGCTGCACCACCCGCTTCGGATGTTATCAACCATAAAATGGCCCTTATCAATTATTATCATCCCCATACGTAGCGGTCAGAATGCCCCTACTGTACCTACTACGTAGTAGGTTTAAAGGTACGTTGTCACCGTTACAAGCGATGACAGCAGACTCCGTCTTTAGCTATGTGTTAAAGTTTCGAGTAAAGCCTCTGGCGTTAGGTTTAGGGTCTTGGTTAGGTTTAGGCACAAGGGTAAGGGGGTTAGGTTTAGGGTTGGTCCTCGGTGTCAGGTTTAAGGTTATAGGTTGAGGAAAACGGTTACATAAGCTGGAAAAAAAAAACACACAACACTTCCGGGTTTACGGAAACGCTGCCTACTCACAGCAATAACGCTGATAACATTCTGTTAAACATGCTAGTAAGTAGATTGTAACCTATTCGCCGCTACAAATGGGGATGATAACAGTTGATAACGCCCATTGTATGGACTGACAACATCCGAACCCGCTGGCTGCACCGAGAAATTTTGTCATAAAACTTATGAACAGAATTAGTGACAACGAGCAACCCTGGTGGATGCCTGCTCCCACCTTGAAGAGCTCCAGCTTACTACCGGCAATGCAAACCAAACTCTTGCCCTGTTTGTATAAGGACTGAACAGCCTGTACCAATGGGCCTCCAATACCATACTCATGGAAAAACCCCACACAGTATACCTCAAGGAACATGATCAAAATCTGTCTCCAAGTTCACAAAACACATGTAAACTGGATGAGCAAACATCCATAACCACTTGAGGACCCTAGTGAGGTTAAAGATCTAATCTAATTTTTCACAGCCAGGATGGAACCTACATTGTTCCTCTTAGATCTGAGGTTCAACCAGCAATCAGACTCACTTATCCAGTACCTGTGAATAGACCTTACCAGGGAAGCTAAAGGAGAGTGCCCCTAAAATTGAAGCACACCCTCTGGTCCCCCTTTTTGAAAAGGGGAATTATTACCCCAGTCTTCCAATCCAATGGCCCTCCACCTGATGTCCACGCAATGTTACAAAGTAGTGTCAACTAAGACAGTCCCACAACAACCAGAGCCTTAACAAAATTTGGGTGAATCTCTTCTACCCCTGGAGCTCTACCGCCATGGAGCTTTATAACTATCTCATTGACTTCAGCCACAGTTATGGACAGATCAACCCCAAAAGTCCCCCATTTCAGCTTCCTCCATTGAAGACATGCCAGTGAGACTGAAAAGGTCAGAGAAGTAGTCCTTCCAACTCCCATTTAAATCAATGGTTGAGATCAAAAGCACTCCACCTTCACTGCACACAGTGTTAGTAAAGTACTGCTTTCCCTTCCTCAGTCGCTTGATGGTTTGCCAGAATCTTCTCTGAGCTGATCGAGTCTTTATCCAAAGCATCACCTGACTCCTCACACATCTGAGCTTTTGCCTCAGCAACAACCAAGGTTGCAGACCGCTTGGACCTCCAGTATTCCTCAGCTGCCTCCGGAGTCCCACCAGCCAACAAGGCCCCCAATAGGACTCCTTCTTCAGCTCGACAGCCTCCCTAACCTGGGGTGCCCACAACCGAGTTTGAGGATGGCCACCACGGGAAGCACTGACAATCTTACAGCCTAAGCTCAAGGAAGCTACCTCCACAAATTGAGATGTGGAACATGGCTTACTTGGACTCAATGTCCCCCGCTTCAGCTGGGCTGTGGTTAAAGCTCTCCCAGAAGTATGAGTTTAAGGTCTACCTGACAGGTTCTTCTGTCAGGCATTCCCAGAAAACCCACAATACATATTTGGGGCTTACCAGGTCTGTCTGGCATCTTCCACCTCCTTCTGACCTAGCTTACTACCAGGTGGTGATCAGTTGACAGCTTATCGCCTCTCTTCACCCCAGTGTCCAAAAATCAGCCGCAAATCAGAGAACACGACTACAAAGACAATCATCAATCTACGACCTAGGGTGTCCTGGTGCCAAGCATGGACATGCTTATGTTTGAACATGGTGTTTGTGATAGACCAACTATGACTAGCACAGAAGTCCAACAACAGAACACCACTCAGATTCAGATCAGAGAGGCTGTTCCTCCTAATCACGCCCTTCCAGGTCACACTGACATTACCCACGTGAACATTGAAGTCCCCCTGCAGAATAAAAGAGTTCCCAGCTGTAGCACCTTCCAGCACTCCTGCCAAGGACTCCAAGAAGGCTGGTTCATCTTGAACTACTATTTGGCACATAGGCACAAACAATAGTCAGAGCTTTGTTCAGGCTTGAGTCTGTAAAGTGTGGTATTAATGATGTAATATATACGTTTTATTATTTTATTTCTTGAAGATAAGGGGCAGATGTGATAAGATGTTTTTTAGATATACTCTGGGGTTTTTGTTAATGAAAAACATGTCCAAAAAAAGACACTCCAACTACGACTAGACTTTGACTACTTCATAAACTAAAGGCTCTAAACATGATCTCTTCTTTTTAAAGTAGTCTGATTCTAAAGCAGGTTAAAGTGAGAGCAAAGACAGGAAGAGTTTGAACTAACAGTCGGGCCTCGAGTTCCTCTGGCACCTTTCAGCCCTGGCTCGCCTTGTTGGCCAATGTCTCCCCGAGAACCGATCTCACCAGCTAGACCTGGAGGACCCTTTTCTCCCTGCAAATAATGAAAAGTTTAGGTAAAGATCAGAAAAAGTGATGTTGACTCAAAGTTATTGGGCTATGTTAAATAAAAGGCATACAAACATTAGAGCTCCTTCAAAGAAAAATAAAAAACAAACAAACAGATAAATATGGTCAAGGACTGCTCTCACCTTCTTCCCGTGCCGACCTCTGTTCCCTGGAGGACCCAGTTTTCCTTCTGGTCCCTTTGAAAAGAGACTAATTTAATAGAAATAGTAAAACGACTTGTTACTGAGAACTCTCAGTCAATAGTGTTCAAACCACAAGTGGTGTTTGTGTGGGGGTTCCAGTTTTGAGAAGACACCGTTGTCTTATTTAATTTGTTTCATTTTCTGTCAACTGTGGATCTTTCGAAAAACTTACACGAAACCCTTGTTTCCCAGGAATTCCAGCTGATCCTTGGAGCCCAGGTTCTCCTTCTAGCCCCTTTTCTCCTTGCTCCCCAATAGGCCCCTGCTCACCAGACTCCCCCTGACAGTGTAATAGAAAAAAGGAAACACAGTCAAATTGACGGATATGATAGTCTGCTGCTTTTAGGTCAACAAAAAGTCTTTATGACAAATATATTGGTTTAATACATTTATTGTTAAGACTTTTCATGTTATTCAAATATAGAGAGAAACTGATTGGTGTTAATAAATATTTTGTATGCCTTTAACTATTTTTCTATTAAATCTTATTTCAACTTGAACACTTTAAATTCTAAACGAATCAAATATGTTTTTTAGTTCTCATTAAACCTTTTGGATAAAAAATGGATTGTTAAAACCCTAAGTGTTTTTACCTTTGGTCCATATTTCCCTTGAGGGCCATCTTCACCTGGAGGGCCAGGAGGACCCTGAGAAGAGACGACAAATTACAACAAATTGTTTTTATTATTGAAACAGTGTGTGTTCCTGGAAAGAGCTGTTGCATCACTGAATCTATATTCTATGTAAAGAAAAAATTGGACTTTATTTTTTACTAAACTGTATATCCATTTGGATTACTGATACTTTGTTTAGCCAGTATCTCACAATGTTATGCCAATCTGTGAACAGCAGGCATTTCCAAAACGTTTGAAAATGCCCATGAGTGTTCTCAATCTTCTCTTGCAAGTAGGTCCTTCAGCTTTGCAGGAAGTATCCTCCTGAACTCTTCCAATGATACATGTAATATTCAGGACAGGTAAAATGTGTATACAGTTTTTAAGCCGATGTACGTTTTTAAATTTAGCTGCAAAAATAGTGTTGCATGGCATGCTGGTGGCTTAGCTATGAGCAGAATTTAGTGAGACTGCAACTAAACTGTCTATTTCTCAAAATAATATTGTTATTGTCAGTTCCCAACTTGTCACACAGTCACAACCAAGTGAGATACTGGCTGTGACAAGTAAACCAATAAATTACTTATGATACTTGAAACCATAGAGCAGAGTTATTGAATCTTCAAAAGGAGTAAACATGAAATTTTTGAAGGCTGAAGAGTGTGTAA
>JBBPBX010009993.1:11975-26101 GCA_038048925.1 Garcialebias charrua
ATATATATATATATATATATACTTATATATATATATATATTCATTCATTCATTCAACCTTTATTTATACAGGCTAGCCTCGTTGAGCCACGGGGACTCATTTACAAGAGGGACCTGTCTCACTCACACCCAGGGTCAATTTAGAGTTACCAATCAGCCTAACATGCATGTTTTTGGACTGTGGGAGGAAACCGGAGCACCCGGAGAAAACCCACGCATGCACGGAGAGAACATGCAAACTCCACCCAGAAAGGCCCCCGGACCGGGATTTGAACCGGGGACCTGCTCGCTGAGAGGCAGCAGCTGTGTGCCACCGTGCTGCCAATACTGTATATATATATTTACTCTTCAATGTAAAATGGTGAATAGCTCCACAAGTTCCAGTGGGGTGGCGCCCTAGCGCCCCCTATTGGCTGGCTGCCCCTGTGTGTGTAACATGCCTACAATTTAAAGTTAAATATTCTAAACAGACAGTTATAATGTTTTTATATACAGATATAGTACTTAATGTGCACTTGTGTAAATTAAACAATAAAGCCATAAATGTGTGGTGCTGATTGCTGTTTATCATCATTTTACATTTTTGTGTGGAATAAATAAAAATAAAAATAAACTGCTTTGTAGCTGAGAACTCAAAAGATGTTTCTGCAAGTTTCATTAAATTGTGTCCAATACTTTTTAGGGCTTTTGGAAGATTGTTATGATTAAGACTTACAGAAATTGTGGAAAAAAAAAAGGTCATTAAAAGTTTCAAATTCAAGGAGCAAAGCAACCAGATTATTTTTCAGAGAGGGCTAAATGCCCACTTCCTACTGACAGGACTGCTGCACGATGAGCCTTAAAGTTTTGTTACACAGAACAAATGAATGGCAAAAAAAAAAAAAAAAAAGTTGACGGAAAAAGCAATAAACAACCAAATTTAGAACATAAGTACAGTATTTGAAAATCTGCACACATTTAAAGACACCTTAAGGCTTCTAGATTAATAAACTTAAAATTGTATTTTTATGATCCCACAGAAACTCTGCAAATGACACTTAACTAAATTTGAGGCTAATGATGACAACAATGAGCTTTTTAGAAAATGTCTAACCAAATGGGAGGAAAGGTCCTTAATTTTTGTACACCAAACTAGTAGAGTGACCCCTGCTGGTTTTTGAAAAATATGCAGGTTCAAGTGTTAGTACTTAGCAGCCTTTTCTGATAACTCCACAAAGATGCTCCTAATTCCTGAGTGAGACTCTAACATAAGCTTGAAAAGAGCATCACACTAAAGCTATGTATACACAAATATTATAATCAATATTTCCCACAATAAGGCCTTTCTCCAGACTAGCTAAACATCCACTGTGGTGCTGGGAATCTCTTAAAGGCTAGCACTCATTGTACACGCCTGTTTGTGAAATGGTATTTATTTAAATGAGTGTTTAATGTCATATATTTAATCAGAAAAAATCAGAAAAAATCAGGAAAAAAGCCACCTGCATCATGAAAGACCCCACTCACCCAGCACACTCACTCTTTGCCCCACTCCCCTCAGGACGGAGGTTGAGGAGCATCAAATGTAGAACCACTAGACTGAGGAACAGCTTCTACCCTGAGGCTGTTAGACTCATGAATAAATAAATAATAAGAATAATCACTGTGAAATATCACATCATGCTGATGCTGATCTGTTTCTTGTTGCTGTGTTCATCTGTGACCATCTGCTCATAAAGACTCATGTTCGTGCTGCTGTTTTTAATGACGTTTTTCTATTACTCTAGGGCTTAGTGTATTTCTAGTTGGATGTTTTTCTTAGTTCATATCCTAGATAGGGATGCACCGATCCACATTTCTCACTTCCGATCCGATACCGATACTTAAGAACTGGGTATCGACCGATACCGATGCTTTCCCGATCCAATACTATTCAGGTATGTGAATCTGTATAATGAAATTTTTGTACAGAGACTATTCATTTTAACATTGTGTGAGATATACCCAATGAAAACACTCTTGAGCCTTACAACAGGAAACCCACAAACAAACAGCAGACAAGAGGCAAGTCTATACCACACACATGTCCTTTTCACTCATGGTTCAGCTGGAAAAACTAAAAAAACGCTAAACATGATGGGAAAGACAACAAAATCCACTCCCCTTAACCACTAAGGGAGTGGATTTTGTTGTCTTTCCCATAATGCTTAGCAGTTTTTTTTAGTTTTCCAGCTTTAGGTGCATCTGGAAAACTAAAAAACCGCTAAGCATGATGGGAAAGACACCAACATCTACTCCCCTTAACCACTAAGCATTATGGGAAAGACAACAAAATCCACTCACTTAAGGCCTTGTTATACTCGGCACGACGGCCCGTCGGATGTCTTTTACCCCCCGTTGAGTGAGCAAACATTGCGCAACTTTTGGCCGCACACCCGCTGTGATCCCCCGGTGCATAGGCGTCGTGTACATAGCCCCCAAACAGAACTCTCGAAGCCGACGATGCGGCTCGCAGCGTGTGATTGGTTCAAAGTTTGTGGGCGTTTTTTGTTTGGATGTCCATATATGGTCTATGACACCGCAGCACGTGACACCGCAGCACGTGACCCCGCAGCACGTGACCCCGCCACTGTTTTAGATACCGGTAGTTCTTACAGTAATATGTTTCATAAAATTACAAAATAAAGTGCAAATATAACATCAGTACTGACATTAATTATATTGCATCTTACCTCCATATGGGCGTACAGAGCATACAGTAGCCTTCCCCAGCTTATAACTGGCAGCGATGGCAGTGAATGAGCACCCAGAAGCCAGGACCCGCAGCGTCACAGCCAGTCTCTCCGGGGCAGAGACCGGTGCGCTGTGCGTCGGTGCGTGCTGCAGGTGAGGGGAGATCCGGTGGGCAAGTTCATCAAAACGAGCAGCGGACATTCGAAAATATGAAAAGTGTGTCTCGTCATCCATCTCCCGCATCTGCTGAACCAACAAGCTAAACTCGCCTTGTGTAGATCTGGTCCTGTTCAGCGGGCGAACGTGCCAACGCCGTTCGCGTCGTATTTCCATGTTCGCGGCCAATAACATTAATATAAGGTCATTTTCTTCATCCTCGTCCTCCGACTCGTCATCCAACCTGAGAAGCATCTCTTTTCCGGCAACAGCCAACGTGCGTGTGACGTATGCAGTGTGAGTGCGCGTGACGTATGCAGTGGGAGGGAAGAGGGAGGGATTATCCCCCACGTCTTAAAGAGGTATAAACACTCAATGCGGTCGGTGACACACGTCAGCGCTGGGCTCACTCAACGGGGGGTAAAAGACATGAGACGCTAGTATAAACCCACCTTTAGTGGTTAAGGGGAATGGATTTTGTTGTCTTTCCCATCATGCTTAGCGTTGTTTTTTTTCCGGCTGAACCATGAGTGAGAAGGATATGTGTGTGGTATAGACTTGCCTCTTGTGTGCTGTTAAAGTTTGTGAGTTTCCTGATGTAAAGCTCAACAGTGTTTTCATTGGGTTTAACTCACACAATGTTAAGACATCAGTCACAGAATGTGATGGAACACAAGTGCTCTTTGAAGTTGGATCGGAAACATTGGCAGGTTGGATCCGATATCCGATACTTAAATTATGCTGGTATCGGATACCGATACCGATAATGGATCGGATCGGCCCCATCCCTAATCCTAGATGTTATTACTGTTTTTCTCTTACATTTTGTTGTTGTATGTAACTGGGACCCTGTGTACATAATCTCATTTCATCACATGTACTACATGCGGTGCAAATGACAATAAAGACTCTCTGACTCTGAGAATCAGAATCAGGTTTATTGGCCAAGTATGTTGACACACACAAGGAATTTGTTTCCGGCTGTTGGTGTCTCTCTAGAAAATGTCTCTCTAAAAAATGCTAAAAAGAATGCTAAAAAGAATGCTAAAAAAATGCTTTAAAAAATGCTAAAAAAAAAGTCACTCTAGTATTGACACTATACACATATAACTTACAAATAATACACAACATACAGAAAGATTCACATCACATGGGGGTTGTGAATGGGTTGGGGTCACGCTGATTGATGCCTGATGATCAGCAGTTGATGATGGTGATGGCCTGGGGGAAGAAACTGTTTTTGTGTCTGGCAGTCTAATGGACAGAGATCTGTAGCGTCTGCCAGACGGGAGAAGTTGGAACATGTTGTGACCCGGGTGTGTGGAGTCTGTGATGATTTTTCCAGCCCGTTTCCTGGTTCTTGCATGATACAAGTCCTGAATGGAGGGCAGTGAAGCTCCGATGACTTTCTCAGCCATCTTCACTGTTCGCTGCAGCCTGTTTCTCTCCTGCCTTGTGGCATTTTAGTTGCATTTTATAATACAGTACATATATTTCAGTGGTTCATTTTCACTTATTTTGAATGAGTTGCATTACAATGATGGTAATATCTGGCAATGTTTGTAGGCCTTCTTAACATTACTAACAAGAACAAGTGATTGCACAGTAAAAAAAAAATCCGTAAAAAAACGGAAAATGTCCTGGTAATTTTCTGCCAGTACATTCTCCGTTTTTTTACAGATATTTCCGTAAACCCTAAAACGGATTTTTCCCGTAATTTAACAGTTTTTTAATGTATAATTTACATAAATTTCTGTTAATCTAGGGTGCCAGGTAAATGGAGTCCTCTTTCGCGCTTCTTCTCAAAGGTTCTTGTTCCCAGGGTGCTTTGCGCGAAAAAAAAAAAGGAGAAACCCTGTAAAAAATTATAACGGAAAATTCCTGCACACTTCCACAGTACATTTACCTGTTTTTTACAGAATTTTTTTACAGTGTGGTATAATCACCAACAGGTGTGCAAATGACATGTTGGGCATTATTAGAGACTCAGGAAGTGTTTGACTTATCTTGAGAAAACAGCTAAAGGCTAAAATGATGACAAGGTTGTTGGTTTTTATATACTGTATGGAGCTAGAGGGAAATGCACATTTCAGTTCAGTCTATGATCATCCCTTATACAGCAAAATGATTGTTTGACTTGTTCAAAAACAATATAGTTTTAAAATTTCCTGGAATAACATTTTTGGCAACGTCAGAATGATGGAAGTAACAATCCAACTGGATGAAGTTTACCCAAATAAATTGATGAACAAGATTGCAGTTACTCACTCTGGTTCCCTCCTGACCCTGTTCCCCATCCGCTCCTGGAGGTCCAACATCACCCTATAACGAAACAGAACACAACACATGGCTGTCTGGATGTCAAACAAATCTATATGTGTGTCAGCTGTCTTACAGTAACCAAATGTGTAGCTCTTTCTACCAGGCTGCAAGTATGCCAGGCATAAACATGAGTTTTCACAAAATTGTCATGTGACAAAGCAGAAGATTTTCAGACTCAAAAAAAGTCACACTGACCTTTAATCCTGGCTCTCCATAAGCACCTGGTTCCCCCTCAACACCTGGAGCACCCTACAAGAATTTGACATGGACATCAAGGGGGAAACTTGAACCGTTTCCAGTCTATACAAGCACAATAATGCTCTAAAATGTATTTACAAATAATGTGCTGACAATTCTGAATATTTAAAGTAAAGTACTTCAAGTCCCTGCTCTCCAGTGGGTCCAGACTCTCCATGGGATCCTTTAGGTCCCTAGAAATATACATAAAAACACAATTAGCACAATGAAGATTTGCTGAAAGCACAACTTTGATTTCTCTTAATAAAGCTGGCACATGAAAACAAAAAAAAATCATCTGACAAAAAAACTTAAGCTCTAAGACAAAAAAAGGAACTGAAAAGCAGCCAAACACAAGATGAGACTCATATGAACAAGGCCTCTAGCTTTACTTAATACTCCCAGCCTAATAAATACTGTACCTGTATCTGATTGTTTGACAGTTTTTATGTCCCCAGGGAGCTGGCAGATTTCCAGGAAAATCATGAGTTTAAAGACCAATCCCAGAGAGGTATAGAGCGTTCAGGTGTGAAGAAGTAGGGAAGCAGTAAATGACGAAGCAATTAGTCACCACTTGTTTCTTTCAAACAATTTAGGTTTTGGTTATGAGTCACATTGGATATTCTCAAGTGCTTATTAAATACTTCCAACACCACAAGCATTTTGTTGTTGTAAACCATTGTAAGCACCATCACCCTTATATTTTCTCCACAGTCATGACATATCCCAGAGAAGACAGTTTTTAGAGAGTGAAGTTCAATTTTAGTTTCTTCAAATAAAACAACAGTGTCAAAATCAAGTGTTTACTTACTAGTTCACCATGGTGGCCCCTCTCCCCAGTGCTCCCTGGAATACCTGCCTTACCCTGAAAGCACAGTCATGTGGAATCATGGTTCATTCATTCGTAGAATATTACAAAACAAGGATAAAAACACCCGAAATTTGATTACAGTATTTTCTGGTGTATAGGTCGCACCTGTGTATAGGTCGCATTGTCCAATTATCACCAATACATTGGAAAAATCCCTAGATAGGTCGCACCTGGTGTATAGGTCGCACCTACGTTTAGCTCTGCTGCAAATGTCTGCCACAGGAGCGCACAGCAAGGCTTTTAAGAAGATTAACACTTAAAAACAATTATTTGTTTGATAAAAATTATAGCAAATATATGTCTGAGCTGAACTTTTCCTTAATAAATGAACGTAATTGTGAAATGAGCTGGATTTAAAAATTTGTTTCGCCGAAAGTGATAACAAGCCATATATAGGTCGCACCTGTATAGGTCGCAGGCCTTGAAAAAACCATAAAAAGGTGCGACCTATACACCGGAAAATAGTGTGACCACATACACCATAGGAAATAACATTATTGAAATGGTTTCTGACAGCAGGCTTTTACAGCAGGACAGATAGATACATATGTATGCAGTGGCTTCAATTTGTTGGTGCCCAAACAGAATTTTTAAGTTTAAACTAAACAATTTAATTTGAAACAGAGTTCAGTCCAATGTTTTGGCTTAGTTTGGGGAAACTTTTGCCTATGTATGATATACACGAGCAATTAAATAGCAACATCCACCCATCCATCATCTTCTGCCTGTTCTGGAATTGGATTGTGGCACAGCAGCTTGATCAGGGAAGCCCAAGCATCTCTTTCCCCAGCCTCCTCTTCCAGTTCCTTTAGGAACATTTTTATGTATTCCAGGCCAGCCAAGAGACAAAGAGACATAGTTGCTTCCGCAAGACCCGAGTCTTCCCTTAGGTCTCCTCCCAGTTGGCCATGCCTGAAAAACATGTCTATGAAGGTGTCTAGGGGGCATTCTTACTAGATGCCCAAACCACCTCCACTGGCTCCTCTCGATGTGGACCAGCAGTGGCTCTACTTTGAGTCTCTCCTGGATAAATTGACTTCTCATCCTATATCTAAGGGTGTGTGTAGCTAGCCAGTGGAGAAACTAATTTTAACAGTTTGTATTCATAGTCTTGTAATTTTGGTCACTATCCAAAATTGTGACAGAGTTCACAGTACAGTACTAAGGAAGCTGCACCCATCTGTGTCAGTCATATACTCATTCTTCCTTCACTTATGAACAAATCCCTGAGATACTTGAACTTCTCCACTTGAGGCAGAATCTAACTCCCACTCCATGCTTTTTCGACTGAGGACCATAGCCTCAGAATTGGAGGTGCTGATCCTCATCTCAGTCACTTCACACTCTGCTGTGAAGCTCTCCAGAGAGCTGGAAATTATGACACAATGATGCCAACAGGAGCAAGCCATCTGCAAATAGCAGAGATGGAATCCTTAGAACTGGACTCCCTTCTTCCCCAAGTAACACCAAAAAACTAAATCCATAAAAGTTATGAATAGAACTGGTGACAATGGACAACACTGGCAGAGTCCAACACCAACCCTGAAGGGGTCTGAGCTCTCTTGGCAATGCGAACTAAACTCTTGCACTGCTTGTATAGAGATTGAATGGCCTGTAGCAATGGACCCTGATCTCACGGAGAACTCCGCACAATGTACCTTGAGCAACAAAGTTCATGCTCAAGGAACACCGTTAAATGCCTTCTCCAAGTCCGCAAAACAGGTAGACTTTTTGTGCAAACCCCTATACCCCCTCAAGGACCCTAATGAGGGTAAAGAGTTTGTCCAGTGTTCCACAGTCAGGATTATGAGACCATCTACTGGACTTGCTTCTCCAGTACATCCAAGTAGACCTTACTGGGGAGGCTAAGGAGTGATGCCCCTATAAATGGAACATGACCTTCTGTCCCCCTTTTTGAAGAGGGGAACCATCATCCTGGTCTGCCAATCCAGTGGAACTGTCCCAGATGTCTGCACGATGTTGCAAAGGTGTGTCAATCAAGACAAGCCAGTAGTGTTCAGAACCCTGAAGAACTCAGGGTGGATCTCATCCACACCTGGAGTCCTGCCACCTTGGAACTTCTCAACTACCTTGGTGATCTCAACCCTGGTTATGGATGGACCAATCCCCAAGTTCCCTGACTCAACTTATTCCATGGAAGATGCACTGCTGGGTTTGAGAAGGTCTGCAATTGTTTTGCTGATGTTTTCAGACATGGGCACGGTGGCACAACTGGTAGAGCTGCTGCCTCTCAGCAAGCAGATCCCTCGTTCAAATCCCGGTCCGGGGGCCTTTCTGGGTGGAGTTTGCATGATCTCTCCGTGCATGTGTGGGTTTTCTCTGGGTACTCCGGTTTCCTCCCACAGACCAAAAACATGCATAGGCTGATTGGTAACTCTAAATTGTCCCTAGGTGTGAGTGAGAGAGTGAATGATTGTTTGTCTCTATGTGGCCCTGTGATGGACTTGCTGCGACCCATCCAGGGTGTACCCCGCCCCTCGCACAGTGATTGCTGGACATGGGTACCGGCGACCTCAGTGACCCAAAATGGAAGAAGTGGGTAAAAGATAATGGATGAATGGATGGATGGATGTTTTCAGACATTTTTTAAAATATATTTTAAAGGTTCATTTTAAAAGACTTAACTTCATCTTAATAATAATAATAATAATAATAATAATAATAATAATAATAATAATAATAATAATAATAATAATAATAATAATAATAATAATAATAATAATAATAATAAAACAGAATCACTTGTGCCTGTACAGATTTTCTGATTGGCTTCTAAATAAAACAACCGTTTTTTATTAGCTGGATGCATTTTTTTGCAGTGAAAGATCAATTGAGGTCCAAAATCTATGAACATTAGCAAATACAGCCTTTGGCTGCACTATATATTGTTTATTCTATAAGTTTAGAGATTTCATTTTTTTAATTTTGACTGTGTCTCCTGTGGATTAAAAATGTTCACTGTTTAGTTGAAGTCAACAAACTTTGTCTTCAAAAAATAATCTTATTCTTCAGAATCCCATGTATTAATTTCACGCTTTGCTAAGACCAGACATACAAGTTAGCTTAAAGTGTGTGTGACATGATTTTTTTACTATGCATAAAATTGCTCAAGATATATATCTTTTATCATTCAACTATGTTCATTTTTGCAAACAAAATGATAAATCAATTTAATTTTGCTTTAAAAGTGATTTTAAACTTCAAGCCGCGTTTATTCACGGGAAATCCGATTACACGTGAATGCACCGTCTGTGACGGCTTGTCAGTGCGCGTGTGTGAGCTGCTCGACCTGAAGGTAAGTCTCATACGGCTGCAGACCCAAATTAGATCCTATTGTTTCTTGTTCCATCACCCAAACTATTTTCTGCTTCCCAAACTGAAGACAAATAGTTCAAATCTTAACTTAGATTGCTAAATTTGTCGGGTTTTAAATTGTCCGCTATTAAAGAGACCAGAGCCCTCTGCCCGATTTTATGTCACAGATGGTGCATTCATGTGTAATCGGATTTCCCGTGAATATACACGGCTTGAAGTTTAAAATCACTTTTAAAGCAAAATTAAATTGATTTATCTAAAAAAGCTAAGTCTGGTCCTCTAGACATTCAATAAACAAAACAAAAGTGGACCTGTAGTAAATTGGATGGTTGGTATTGTAAAGCGCTTTGGGGTCCCTCACAAGGGGCTGGAAAGCGCTATATAAATAAGCTCCATTTACCATTTACCAAAACAAAACAAAGCAAAAAAATTGTAGAAACGTTTCGTCTTTCGTCCGAAAGACTTCCTCAGTCTGAGGTGCTGGGTTAAGCTCAGTCTTATAAATAGGACCAGGTCCAGAGGACCAGACTTAGCTTTTTTAGATTTTTCTACCTGGATTATTGAGCATGCATCAGGGTAAATTGATTTATCATTTTGTTTGCAAAAACGAACATAGTTGAATGATAAAAGATATATATTTTGAGCAATTTTATGCATAGTAAAAAAAATCATGTCACACACACTTTAAGTATTTGGTGGTCGACAGAGGCAGATTTTAACCAGGACTGGACAGACACTTTTTTTTTAAACAAGTCTGATTATAAATTCCATCCATCCATCCATTTTCTTCCGCTTATCCGGGGTCGGGTCGCGGGGGTAGCAGCCTAAGTAGGGAGGCCCAGACTTCCCTCTCCCCAGCCACTTGGAGCAGCTCCTCTGGGGGAATCCCAAGGCGTTCCCAGGCCAGCCGAGAAACATAGTCCCTCCAGCGTATCCTGGGTCTTCCTCTGGGTCTCCTCCCGGTGGGACATGCCCGGAACACCTCACCAGGGAGGCGTCCAGGAGGCATCCTAACCAGATGCCCGAGCCACCTCAACTGGCTCCTCTCGATGTGGAGAAGCAGCGGCTCTACTCCGAGTCCCTCCCGGATGACTGAGCTTCTCACCCTATCTCTAAGGGAGAGTCCAGCCACCCTGCGGAGAAAACTCATTTCAGCCGCTTGTATCCGAGATCTTGTTCTTTCGGTCATAACCCAAAGCTCATGACCATAGATGAGGGTGGGAACGTAGATCGATCGGTAAATTGAGAGCTTTGCCTTTTGACTCAGCTCTCTCTTCACCACGACAGACCGGTACAGCGCCCGCTTCACTGCGGACGCTGCACCTATCCGCCTATCGATCTCACGCTCCAGTTTTCCCTCATTCGTGAACAAGATCCCGAGATACTTAAACTCCTCCACTTGGGGCAGGACCTCCTCCCCGACCCGGAGAGGGCATGCTACCCTTTTCCGGCTCAAGACCATGGCCTCGGATTTGGAGGAACTGATCCTCATCCCGGCCGCATCACATTCAGCTGCAAACCGCTCCAGCGAAAGCTGTAGATCACGAGCTGATGAAGCCAATAGGACCACATCATCTGCAAAAAACAGAGAAGCGATTCTAAGGCCACCAAAACGGATCCTCTCAACACCTTGGCTGCGCCTAGAAATTCTGTCCATAAAAGTTATAAACAGAATCGGTGACAAAGGGCAACCTTGGCGGAGTCCAACTCTCACCGGAAACGAGCCTGACTTACTGCCGGCAATGCGGACCAAGCTCTGACACCGGTCGTACAGGGACCTAACAGCCCATATCAATGGGCCTGGTACCCCATACTCCCGGAGTACCCCCCACAGAACCCCCCGAGGGACGCGGTCGAATGCCTTTTCCAAGTCTACAAAGCACATGTAAACTGGTTGGGCAAACTCCCACGCACCCTCCAGGACCCTGTTGAGGGTGTAGAGCTGGTCTAGTGTTCCACGACCAGGACGAAAACCACACTGCTCCTCCTGAATCCGAGGTTCGACTATCCGACGGACCCTCCTCTCCAGAACCCCTGAATAGACCTTACCAGGGAGGCTTAAGAGTGTGATCCCTCTATAGTTGGAACACACCCTACGGTCCCCCTTTTTGAATAGGGGAACCACCACCCCAGTCTGCCAATCCAAGGGAACTGCCCCCGATGTCCACGCGATATTGCAGAGTCGCGTAAGCCAACACAACCCCACAACATCCAGAGCCCTAAGGAACTCAGGACGAATCT
This sequence comes from Garcialebias charrua, assembly GCA_038048925.1. NCBI lineage: Eukaryota > Metazoa > Chordata > Actinopteri > Cyprinodontiformes > Rivulidae > Garcialebias > Garcialebias charrua. The sequence goes on from JBBPBX010009993.1 coordinate 23,850, forward strand.
CATCCACCCCCGGAGCCTTGCCACCGCGGAGCTTTTTAACCACCTCGGCGACCTCAGCACCAGAGATTGGAGAGCCCGACCCAAAGTCCCCAGGCTCCGCCATGATTATAAATTATTTATCATATTTCAGTCAAACCCTTTATACTCATACTTCTACATCCTTGAGGATGTTTTATCGATGGCAAAATTAGAATTTGTGCGCGTAACCAGGGGGGGGTTCGGGGGGTTCGAACGAACCGCCCACTTTGCCTATGAAGTCCCGCCTACAACTCCCGCGAGATATAGAACTGTGAGGTGAAGACGACGTTCACTCTGTCCTGGCTTGGAAGGCAACACAGTGGATTCAAACGGTAAAATTACATTGTGGTTTTCGATTCAACTGTTCATTTGTGTATTTTAAGTAGTACCATTTGATGTTAGAGAGATTAGAAGTGGGTCACGTTTTTATAAGATATGGGATAATGCTAAAACATGCTATAGCTAAGCTAAGTTTGTGACGACGATTTTCGCCATGTTTTTTTTTCTCCCTTTTTTTATCTATTTCCGCCATGATGGGAAAAGTAATTTATCTGAAATTGGTACCAGTACCCCCATTCTATCCCTAAAGCTAAGTTTACAGTGATAGGACACATAGTTACTCACAGGAAGCCTGAAATGGAGCGTCCATGTTTTTCTAAACAAAAGCTACAGGTCCACTTTTTCTTCAAACGAACCGCCCCTCATAAAATCCTGGCTACGCCTATGATAATGTTGTTTTGTCCTGATGTGTGCTCAATAATCCAGATAGATAAATCTAACAAGGTTAAGTCAGGTCCTCTTGATGGATTCTTCTTCGGACTGAAGAAGTATTTTGGATAAAAGAAGAATCTATCCGGAGGACCTGACTTAATCTTGTTAGATAATGTTGATTCTTATCTCACCGGTGCTTTCCTTCTTTTCTATGAAAAAGTAAACCAATGATTAGCCTTAACCTTAACACATGTTATTACCCCCTAACACGCCCGGATTTTCGCAGGGGCTACTATGGGCTGAAGCCCCTGGCCCCGGAATTTTAGGGGCCCCAGGAGCCTCCCCCCGCCCCCTAAGCTTTTTTTTGTGAACGGATAGTCTCAAACACGTTGTCTCACACAGGACAAAACTGTTCTTGTTAGGTTTCATGTAAAACTGGATGATTTTATCTATTTGCTTCAGCGCGGCTGGCCCCCTCCCGCTGCCGGCGGGGGAGGGGGGGGTGCGCGCGGCCGGCCCCCCACCCACCGCTGGTGATAAGGAAGTGAAAGTGGAGGTGGAGGGGTGAATGGAGAAATAAAAAGTGCAGGAACGGAGGCAAAGGAGCTGATGTAGGAGAAAGCAGGGGCGGCTGTAGAAGAGATGGAGCTGGGGCCCCCCAAACCAGGTGAAGAAACAAGGGAAGAGAAAAAAATGTTGAAGTTGCTGCACGCGGGCCAGCAAAATGTGTACAGAGATGAGGGAGTGGACACAGTGAGGACTGGTGCTCTAGTGACTCTGTGTCACAGGCTGACTGAACCCCGTTGTGGAAACTTTACTGTCCTTCCTCAAACAGGCAAAAGGACTGAGAGGAGTTAAAGTTGAAAGTCACTTTCCAAACCTGAGAACTTATGACTCAGCCAGACATCACATAAGGCACAAAACAGAAACTGGGTTCACTGACCAAGAAATTTTCAGATTAAAGAAAATAATGAGCAAAGTCAGAAAACAATTCTGAACAAATGATGAACACCAGCATTTTAATTTTGTACCCACTTTTAAACCTCTCACTCAACATGGATTCTTTTAAAATAACTAGAGAGGCTGTGAAGCGTGCACTGGTTTACCCAAACCATTAAGTATAAAAGCATTGACATTCTGCTTTTACAAGAGACAGTGATGCATCATGAGACAGAGTGTTGCAGGGAAGTTTGTGTTGAATCCAGGCAACAATAACTATTCAGTGATTTTATTTTGTGATGGAAGCATCATATTCTATAGTTTCAAACCCTAACATGTGGTTTTGTCTTTAACCAGTTCAGGGTTGTTTGTAGTTTGTGACAACTGGCATATTAAAGTTGTAAGTTGTGAAAACTTACTATTCAGTCATTTTCTGCTCATCATCTGAACCAAAGCAAAACAAATAAACAAACAAACAAACATATATACATATATATACATATATATACACACATATATATATATATATATATATATATATATATATATATATATATATATATAAATATATATATATACATATA
>JBBPBX010009994.1:0-58841 GCA_038048925.1 Garcialebias charrua
CGAGAGGTGTCCCTTATTTATTTATCAAGGAGTTGGCAACCCTAGTCCCAACAGAAGCCCCCGAGCCTCGGAACTGCACCTCCCGCGCCTCGAACAGAACAGTTCGAGACAGGCAAAGAGTCACGAATGTCCCGGAATAATGGCCCAACACCTCTATTCTCGGAAGAGACAGAGGAAGTAAGTTGTTTGTTGGTAGATTTGAATGTTACAGTGCTTGACCAACCTGATACAATGAGTGGCATTATCATTGATAATGACACTAACAACATTGACCTACCTGGAGCAATGTGCAACACTATCTTTCACAAAAACTCAGAGCTCACGGTTAACAACAATAACATCGACACAGATGCCACAGATGTTGACAATAAATATGTTGACAGCAAACAAAATGCTGACAGTCAACAAGATCCTGAAGGTCATGACGGTGTCTGTCTAACAGATGGTACTGCAGAAGGCATGGATGACTCCCCAACCGAGAGCACAAGCCCGGTAAGTGAACCTTCAAATACAGTTGAGGCAGAAGAGACACAACAGTTGGACCCAACCGGGGCCCAACATGAGAACCTCCTCTGTGAGCTAAAACAATCAGCACTCACTGAACACTACCTACCACAGGTAGAAGAAGGTGTGGAGATCCACGGATCCCACACCGAAGACGCTGTACTGTCCTCTGGGACAGATAAATCGGCAATCAGCCAAGCTTTCGATGAAACCTTGGTTCAAGAGCATTTGAGTCTAGAACTAATCAGAAATGACACAGTTTCTACAGACTCAAAGAGCCCCTCTTCAGACAAAGGGGGGAAAGGCTCGCACACCAACAACAGTGACCCGTCGCAGTCTGAACAATCAGACACGCCTGCGACTGCGCCGACAGTTGTGACACACCTGAGTTACACAGAAAGAGGTAAACATAAGAAGAAACGTTGGCCGAAACCTATAAGGTTCCTGTGTACGGTTCCCGATAAGCTGCGCGAACAGCTTAGACTAAACAAAGGCATCCTAACTCGTGCCCATGGACGGACGTCCTCACCTGTGTGCGTGGTCCCCCATGACCACAGGGGGGTGATGTTAGGTCATGCTCAAGACAAAGACAAAGATTTCAATAACCCCACAAAGATCTCGCAAACTCACAGACTTCATGGGAAATTAAGGTCGTCCAAGCACACGATAGTAAATAAACTAAACAGTTTAAACTATATTAGTCGCTAAAAGAAATGGTTCCAACTAGAACTTAGAAACGCTAAGGCTAAAAACCCACAACAAAAAACTAACCTTAACAACCGTTTAAATCTGCGGGATTTAATTGACATCAGTTATAAAGCTAAGACCTGTTTTCTTGTGTGATACACCTTGGATTCTGACGACCACAGTGAGTTGAAACAGTGAAACGTTGTTTTCTAGTTGCTTAATTGCTACTTTTGTTGTTATTGAAACTTGGAATTGTTTTCTGAACACTCCCAGGCAAAAGAGGTTTTTATTAATGATAAGTTAAAGACTTAAATGGATTTAACTATGCCAACATGCAGTTTTCATTTTGTTAAACCTCAGTAATTGAAGTGTCATTGTAGATTAATGCTACTTAAAGTACTATAATCTACACTGATCTCACAATCATTTAAGTAGAACCGATTTGGTCGTTTCTATTCTAGATTACCTATTCGTTTTTGATGAGTCTCGCCATAGACTTCAAAATTTATAGGGAATACCAAATCTTGCGTCGTTTGTCTTAAAGGACAACAGACATTTAGAGCAAACTACATTTTCTTTTCTATCTTAGTTAATTTAACTTAAATTATGAATGGAGGAATAGTTTGGAAGAAGAGGCCTTCGTTACAGAAGCCCTCCTGAACCTTTTATAGACGTAGATCCCTATATTTAACTTTTGATGAATGATCCACCCCTTAATTGGTAGTTATAGCTGATCTAAACCATGATAGCTTACATACCAGGTGCATATAGGTGAGGCTAATGTAAAATCCCAATCATAAGCCCACCTAAAACCACATAATTGCATGACACATAGAACCAGAGTGGCACGGACTGGAAACCAACCAGCCTTCAACCTTCGATGTGGGGACCTGCTACTTCAACGGTGGTCTTCAACCTTCATCCAAGGGTCGCCTCCTCTGCGTCAATCGAGGGATCCCCTCTACATGCTGATAAAAACAATTGTTGCTGATGAAATCAACAACTCTAATCGATATGGAATTACTGCTGTGGAATTACCGCTGTGGATTATAAGACTTTGTTTTCCAAAGGATCACAGACTTTGTTTTCCAAGAGTTAACAGACTCAGTTTTCCAAGGGATTAAAAGCTTACCGCAATGGGATTACCTACGAACAGTATGGAATTTCCAAAAACTTTATGGGATTATAATTTTTGATTTTTTTTCCACTTGCTGGATTACTTCAAGATCAGAGACAGTTCAAGGTTTCCTTTCGTGTTGGACCCCATCCCCAAGGACTGGCGATGACTTCCAAAAGGGGGGAGATGTAGTGGGCATGACCATGCCCGTTCTGATACTTGAACTGTCCCAGTGACACCTTTTCACTGATACTCTCAGAAAAAGGACATTAACACTATTTTATTACATTATTTTGAATCAAAACACAATAAGTCATAAGAGACTCTCTTATTCCTCTTTTTGTGTTAATGAATAACCTTGTGTTACTTGTATAAGCATTATTGAATTCAATGTTTGTTAAGTCAAAGACTGTTTAATTCAAACTGTTTAATTCAAGTTGGAAATCCAATGTTATTTCAAAATAATGATCACTTCTTCATATGATGAATCAAACGGTGAAAGTGAATTAATATGTCAGACTGAACTCGATCAGTTTTGTTAGAAGTTAGAACACAGTTTTAATCAGTTGTTTTATGAAGCTGGCTCCAGTCTAATCTGTTTCTCTGTCTTCATTCTAAACAACTTCTTCTCTGTTCTAAAAACTGATCTTCTCCTATCCGAGTGACCTTCATCCACTGGTTTGTTTGGACCAATCAGAGAAGAACAACAAGTCACTGATCACAGATCCTTCCTTAAAGTTCTAAGCTTTTGCTGGAACTGAGGAGTTTGCTGAGGACCTCAATGCCATGAGGTTCCCCAAGGAACTGATGATCGTCTGGTCAACACGCTAATGACCACGTCATTCAGTTAAAGGCTTATAACTTGCCAAGTTATAAGTCATCTTCAACAGCTGAAAAAGCTCTTTTATTGACATTCCTTTAAGGAACGTCTTATCTTGAAAACAACACCAGGAGCTGCCGTTACTTTCGGTTCGAGTCAAGGCGCACGTCTGGAGACGCTGAGAATGGTAAACGAACTGACCAAACTGGACCGAGGGAGACTGACCATCTTCACGAGGTAAAAGTCGTCAAATGCTTTGCCAAGGGTACCAACGTGTAGCCGAGTTCAGCCGGAGAGCTGCCATGCTTCTGGTTAAACACATCAAGATAACTCCCTGACTCTTAACTTTTCTTCCTCCATTTTTCTCCTCCTAAACCTTTATCTTCCTAAGCCAGAAACTAAGTTAATGTACCTGCAGAAATGAGTAAAATATCATCCTTCACTTGTTCTGTTGTTCCTATATTTCATCTGTGCTGAAGTTAATTATAGGAAAAATAATCAACCAATCATGTACAAATGTGTGATGTAATTTACAATTATGTTAAATAAATGGTCCAGTCCTGCTGTGCCAACATAAGTTTAACGTTTCCTGTGAATTACATCTGGTCAAGGTATAGAATTATTGGTATTAAGCTGAAAAAGAGAGAACCCGTTTAATTAATGATGTATTTTTATCTCAGTCTAAACCCTGCCAATTTATACATCTAAAATATAGGTAAGTCAGTAAACTGACCCCTTCCTATATTACTACACGTGACTGATGTAAACAAATCTTATGATGAGTTTATGAATATCTTGGATGTCTTGTACAAAAAAAATTGTGTGCAAAAACACAATATACGTTCCATTGATCAACCATGGATGACAACAGGTTTAAGAAATGCATGCAAGAAAAAAAAACTATCTGTATTCTTGTTTCTTGAAATGCAGAACTCCCGAGGCGGAGATTAAATATAAAAAATACAAGAACAAATTAACAGGAATTATAAAAAGACAAAAGAGAGAATTTTATAGTGATTTATTACACAAAACAAATGGTGATATGAAGGGAACCTGGAGAGTTTTGAACAGTGTTTTGAAAAATCCCCCAAAAAATACGAGCTTATCACAGTTTTTCATGAAAGACAATGAAGAAACGCAAGATGAAAATGAAATTGTAAACGAATTTAATAACCATTTTGTGAATATAGGGCCAAATCTTGCAAATGAAATCCCAAGTGTTGATGGAAATGTGAACTATTTGATTGAAGACTGTGGAGATACTATGATTTTACAAGAAATTGACAATAAGGAAATACTTTTGATAGTTGAAAAATTTCCAGACAAGAGATCTAGGGATTGGGTTGATATGGATATGGTGGTTGTAAAAAATATAATACATCAGGTCATTGAACCATTTACTTACATATGTAACTTGTCTCTTTCAGAGGGCATATTTCCTGATAATATGAAAATTGCTAAAGTGATCCCTATTTTTAAAAACGGTGATTAAGGTGTTTTTGACAATTATAGACCCATTTCACTGTTACCACAATTCTCTAAAATTCTTGAAAAAGTATTTGTAAACAAATTGGATAAATTTCTTGAAAAACACGACATCTTGAGTGCTAGCCAATATGGATTCAGAGCAAAAAATTCCACATCAATGGCACTTATGGAATTAACAGAAAAAATCACCACAGCCATAGATCAAAAACAACACTGCATAAGTTTATTTGTTGACTTAAGAAAAGCGTTTGACACTATTGACCATACTATGCTTGTCACTAAACTGAACAGGTATGGTATTAGAGGGTGAGCTCTGCAGTGGATACAAAGTTATTTGATGGACAGAAAGCAGTTTGTGTATGTTGATGATACAAAATCTGATTTCTGTCCAATTACATGTGGAGTCCCGCAGGGCTCGATACTCGGACGAAAGTTGTTTATTTTATACGTAAATGATTTAGTGAAGGTGTCTGAACTGCTAAATTGTATATTATTTGCTGATGATACTACCTTCTTTTATTTTGGTAGTGACCTTGAACAAATGACTGCGTTGATAACAATGGAAGTTGCAAAAATACAAACCTGGTTTAAATTAAACAAGCTACCACTGAATCTTGGAAAAACCAATTACATGCTATTTAGTAATACAAAAAAGAATATGGATTTTTTTCTAAAAATTGATGGTGTGGAAGTCAAGAGAGTTAAAGAGGTGAAGTTTTTGGGTGTGATAATTGATGACAAACTGTCGTGGAAACAGCACATCACTTCGGTAAAAATTAAGTTAGCCAGATCTACTGCGGTACTGTATAAAGTTAAAAAGATTTTTTGAATGAGACAGCTTTGCATTTGTTATATAATACCATTTTTGTTCCACATTTAATTTATTGTGTTGAAGTTTGGGGAAAGGCATTTAAAACTATAACAAAGCCTGTTTTTATTTTACAGAAAAGAGCTGTGAGAATTATTTTAGGAAAACCTTATTGTCATCCATCTAATACATTATTTAACCAACTTAAGTTATTGAAATTTTATGATTTGGTAGATTATAATATTTCATTAGTTATGTATAAAGCTCAACACAACTTACTGCCTCCAAACGTTCAAAAGTTTTTTGTCAAAAGAAGGTCTTGTTATAGTCTTAAGGGAACTGAGATTTTTGCAAAACCTCAGTATAGGACCAGTTAGAAAGGTCGGACTGTTTCAATACAGGGAATTGATTTATGGAACAATTTAGAAAACAATGTTAAATACGCAAAATCTATGCTTGTGTTTAAAAAAAAAAAAGATTAAATCTAATTTAGATTTAGAGTCCAGAGGACCAGACTTAGCTTTTTTGGATTTTTCTACCTGGATTATTGAGCATGCATCAGGGTAAATCTAAGTTGTTAACAAAATACGAAAATCTTTAGTTAAATCGATTCTATTAGTAATTATTTAGTCAAAAAATGAAGTTTTTTGTTCAATTACTAGAAAAACATTGCATTAGTTAATTGTTTGGATTGAGTTTGCTTTTGTGTTTTTTTGAAGAAAAAAAAAAGGGGCAGATACTATAAGATTATTTCTTCTCTCTGCCTCCTTTCATTTTATGTCTTTTATATTGTACGGTACACTGTATGTTTAAACGTTGATTTTAATTGATGTAAAATGAATAAATTTAATTAAAAAAAATATAAAAAATAATAAAAAGACAAAACAAAGGTTGTTATTCAGTTAAACTGCTTTTCTCTGACGTGGATCCCCATGTGTCTGTTTAAATGTGACTTATATCCAAACCTTTGTCCACAAACATCACAAACAAATGCTTTCTGTCCTGTGTGAACTTTCATGTGTGAGTTTAAATTTGACTTCTGTCCAAACCTTTGTCCACAAAGATCACAAGCAAATGCTTTCTGTCCTGTGTGAACTATCATGTGTTTGTTTAAATCTGACTTCCGTCCAAACCTTTGTCCACAAAGATCACAAGCAAATGCTTTCTGTCCTGTGTGAACTATCATGTGTTTGTTTAAATCTGACTTCTGTCCAAACCTGTGTCCACAAAGATCACAAGCAAATGCTTTCTGTCCTGTGTGAACTATCATGTGTTTGTTTAAATCTGACTTCTGTCCAAACCTTTGTCCACAAAGATCACAAGCAAATGCTTTCTGTCCTGTGTGAACTATCATGTGTTTGTTTAAATCTGACTTCCGTCCAAACCTTTGTCCACAAAGATCACAAACAAATGCTTTCTGTCCTGTGTGAACTATCATGTGTGTGTTTAAAGTTGACTTCTGTCCAAACCTTTGTCCACAAAGATCACAAACAAATGCTTTCTGTCCTGTGTGAACTATCATGTGTGTGTTTAAATTTGACTTCTGTCCAAACCTTTGTCCACAAAGATCACAAACAAATGCTTTCTGTCCTGTGTGAACTATCATGTGTGTGTTTAAATTTGACTTCTGTCCAAACCTTTGTCCACAAAGATCACAAACAAATGCTTTCTGTCCTGTGTGAACTATCATGTGTGTGTTTAAAGCTGACTTATATCCAAACATTTGTCCACAAAGATCACAAACAAATGCTGTCTGTCCTGTGTGAACTATCATGTGTGTGTTTAAAGCGGACTTATATCCAAACCTTTGTCCACACAGATCACAAGCAAATGCTTTCTGTCCTGTGTGAACTATCATGTGTCTGTTTAGATGACCCTTTCTGTTAAATCTTTTTCCACAGTCTTTACAACTAAATGAGGTCTGTCTTGACTGTCTTTTCTCGACTGAGCCTCCAGTTTTCTTCACTTCAACACATTCCTTGACAACCAAACAACTTGAAGACATCACTGACTGACTCGTCTGGTGAAATTGTTTCCCGTGCTCAGTGAAGCTGCAAGATTTGTTGACAGTGTTTACGCCTGACTCAGGAGCTCTGCTCTTCTTCCAGTCTTTGTCACCGTCTTCAGGTTCTGACCCAGAGTCTGATAAGTCTTTTAGCTGAGAGTCAGAGTCATTCACATCATCACCTTCATCATCCTCACTGACTTCAGTCTCTGAAGAGCTGCAATCATCTCCATAAGTATTCAGATCTGGGTTCCTGGTAGTCTCTGCTCCTCCACAGTCCTCTCCACTAGTTGATGCTTTCATCTGGTCAGCTGAACTGCTGGTTGGAAGATCTTCCTCTTTTACTTGGTGCTGATGAAGCTGTAAAAAGAGACGTTTCTCTTCATCTTCCTCCTTTATGTTGAGGGCCTCTGGATCCTGTTGATCCATCCCAAGCATCTGTACTTCAGGAGCTTCCTTAATCAGAACCATCTGCTGAACATCTGCAGGGACCACAGAAAACGTGAACATCAGGCACAATTATAACTTTAAATTCACACATACAGTGATGCTTGAAAGTTTGTGAAGCCTTTAAAACTTTATAAATTTCTGCATAAAAATGACCTAAAACATCATCAGATTTTCGCACAAGTCCTAAAAGTAGATAAAGAGAACCCAGTTAAAAAAATGAGACAAAATATCATACTTGGTCATTTATTGAGGAAAATGATCCAATATTACATGATTTTTCCTGAGATTTGTCAAGCTGTTTTATCAGTAATGCACAAAAATAAATTAAATATTGATGAAAGCATGTAGTGTTCACATGAACTAAGTTTGAATTTATATCCATCCATAGCCATTGTGAGACAAACTGTCTCAATTTTACACGTCAATGTCTGAAAGTAAACTAACAACTTGTAATTGTTATCAATAAAAACAACTGATTTTGCTTATTTATAACAAATTACAGGTAGTCCCCGTCTTACGAGCGCTCTTACTTACGAGGTTCCGGACTTACGAGCTGGCGAACAAGCAGTAAATTCGTAAAAAATACTGCACTTTTTTGTGTTTTTAGATGAAAGTGTGTTAGCTACCCATTTGGAAACACGTTTCCGACCATGTTTATGAACTAATATGAACGTTTTTGATGAAAAACGAGTGTTCGTAGTAGCGCTAGCATAAATGTTCCAACTTACGAGCGAAAATCCGGACTTACGAAAACATGTGCTTCGTGTTCCAACTTACGAATTTTCATCTTACGAGCACCTCGCAGGAACGGAACTCGCTCGTAAGTTGGGGACTACCTGTATAGTGTAAACTTTTGGTGGTGAATGATGCATATTTAGCGGTTTGTTTTATAATACAGTAATATATATTTACAACGGTCACACACACACACAAAAAAAGCTTTACAGAATTGAGCAATGCATTAAAAGGCCTGTCTCAAATACAGTACAGTACTGTATATGTAAACTGTGAAATTATTTTTGGAGGAGACCATTATATGGTAATGGACAAATGGCTTGATAGATGTCAATCAAATATGCAAAATCATCATTACAACTCCATTTTGTTTGAATTTTGTAATGAGTTCAAGTTGAATGATACACGGCACACTTTACGTCGAGAGGCACAAATTTTTAACTGGTTTAAAACTAGATGGAACAATTAAATCTAGACTAAACTTTTGGCTTGTATTAGACATTACACATGGCCTAGAAGTTAAAGTGCATGTTTCATGTTAGTTTTTTGGGCAAAAAAATAATATTTAGAGGTAATACAGTAATTTTGATAATCATCCCAGCTATCCAAATTAATAGCAAAAGCCTTACAGCCACAAATCAGGAGGAAAACGCTGAACCTAGAAAAAATGTGCGGTTTTGGAGTCACGTGACACGTGATGTAGGCAGAGGAGGCGACATAGTCGGAAGTTGTTGTTTTGAATTGTATTGAAGCGAAATAGGTCCAATAATGGTTAATATTTGTGTGTGCGGGGGTTGTTCGAACTCCAGTTTGTCTGGACATCGATTTCCTGCACCTTCCCCCCCCCCTATACTTTGAAAAAAAATAAATTTTGGACTTGCATCTGTCAGCTGATATTGTTTTAAAGGGGAAATTGTGAAAAGACTCTTAGTTGACTCTGGAGAGAAAAGCTTTTTTTTGTTTTACTCTTCAACGCCATTTTGTTTTCAGCTGGAGGTCTCCCTCCAGTTATTTTGTGTAAATGATAATGCTATCAGTTGTGATTCTAAAGCCTCCAATAGACCTGAGCGTCCTACCTGGACGCCACTCTACGCGTGCATTCTGTGCGCATGCGTTCGCTGATATAGCTCTTTTTTTTTTTTTAAATGCTCGCGTTTTCGCTCCAAATCCTTGCTGTACTGTGAGCAGCTCCAGCTGCCCCCTCTGCAGCTGCGAGCAGAGGGGACTAAACTGAGGTCGCTGATTGGTAGGGATGGGAACCGAGAACCGGTTCTGTTAGAGAACCGGTTCTTAAAAGTCCAATTCCATGGAATTGTAGGTTGCATGTCTTAACGATTCAGCTTATCGGTTCTGCAGACCGCCATTTTGAAGAGGGCAGATGGAGAAATACTTTTTTAAATCCAACAGATTTGACCATTTGAACTGGTTAAGCTCAGAAAAACCTTGTGATATAAAGTCAGTGACTTTATAGCACAAGGTTTTTCTGAGCTTAACCGGTTCAAATGGTCAAATCTGCTGGATTAAAAACATTATTTCACCTGTTGCCCTCTTCAAAATGGCGGCCGCCATTTTGAAGAGTACAAATGGCGAAATAAACCCAAAATACATAAAATTAACGACTCACCGTCGAGTGGTCGACACAAAACACACAATAGAATCCTCCGGCCGCGTTAATTTGGCTTGAAACTGCGGGGTTTTCTGCGGATTTATCCAAGTAACGTTAGCACCGAGTTCTTCTTCTTCTTCTTCTTTTAGTTTAATGGCGGATTGCAAACAGCGTTCAGGTGCATACCGCCACCTACTGAGCAAGAGTGTGTAGCTCATGGCCTCCTATTCCTATATTCTACTTTTAATATTAATGTTATGTAGATAAATCAACAACTCTTTTCTAACATCTTTTATTTTATCTTTATCCCCTTCAGTCCCTAATATTCCTTCCAAACTCCAAACTCTCCCTGCCTCTTTGACTTTTCTTTTCAATCTGTCCTTTTCATTTGTATATTTAATGCACTCCATCAGTACATGTTCTACACTTTCTGTGTTCCCACATTCCGGTAAGTAAATATTTAAATGATAAATATCAAATTGTAAGTTGTCAGTTTAACAAGTTAAGTTCTGTTTCTGTTTCTATTCTTTTTTATTATTATTATTCGTTTATTATTCAAATGGTTTACTATATTTTTTTACCCAAATGAGAATTGATAACAGAATTGATAAGGAATTGAATAGATAAAGGACATCGATAACGGCATTGATATTGATAATTTCTTATCAATTCCCATCCCTACTGATTGGTCACTTGCTGACACGCCTACTGAAATGATTGACAGATCGTCAGAAAGCTCGAGAACTCATCATGAAAGCAGCCCGCTGCGTGTTCTGCTGCGGTGTTTCTACTTTATATGTTATAAAAAGTTTTTTTTCTTTTTCCATTTATAGATGGCCTCCCTTCACACCTTTTAGCCATCCTCTCACTCCAATATGCATTTATTTTATTTTTTTAAGAGAGAAAGAAAGAAAAGAGAAAGTAAGACAACAAAACAACAATTATCCACAAAAAGAGCACAAGGCAAACACACCCAACCTCCGTCCACAATCCTGCAAAGCACATGACAGAACATAAAAAGTTCTAAGAAATAAAAATAATAACAGGGAGCGCTTTTCCTGCAGCTCACCGCCCACCAGGAAATATATAAAACCTCCCGCAGCCAGGTAGGACCTGAATTCATTCATTTCAGTCATCGAGTGAACGGAGGAAGAAGCGATTACTTGACTTTTGGCAAAAAAACAAAAGAAAAGGCCCGATCAGCGATAAAGAAGAGGAATTTAATTCATTTGTGTAACATACAAAACAGTCAGGCGCCGGGCAAGTTTATGGTCAGACACCGCTCAAGCGTACGTGGTCGTAAAAAAATAGCTTTGCGCGTTTGTGCCCGAGGGGCTACGCTTTTGCCACAGCGTACGTATGACGTACAGAGGCGTATAGGGAGGACGCTGAGGTCTATTGGAGGCTTAACCCTGGCCATAATGTCTGCAGGACTCAATTTGGAAAACAATACTGGTACTCAAACTGAAATGTTCTCCCCCCCACTGACCTCACATGATTCAGGTACAATGTCCTGGAAGACCATGGATCTCACAAACTGGTTCTTCCTGTCTTTTCTTCCCAAAACAACAACCCCCACTGATTTAAGAGCCTGGTGTGTCCTTGTAATAAAAAACTACTTCACCCTCACTGAAACTGAACCCCATGATGATGGGAGACGGAGAACTGTCACTGCTGGAACACCTACTACTTTCAAATGGAAAACATTGGCTGTGTCTCAATTCAGGGGCTGCGTCCTCATGAGGACCCAGCCTAGCTGGGCCGAGTAGGCCACGCACTCACAAGACCGGGTGGGCTGAGCGAAACTGCTGAAATGGGACGGTCTAGCCTTCAGGTTTGCCGGCATTGAAGTGGGTGGGGCGTTCTCTTGAAGTGGGTGGGAAGTTCTTGTGTGCGCGCTTTGTGTGTGTGGAAAGAGAAGGGACGCCGCTAAAATATATTAGTTAGCTGAATACATGTATATATATTAGTGTTTCTGAGTTTACTGTTTGTTAAGAACTGATTATAAATCAGCTTATAAAGGGCGATCTGTTAAAACCCAGAGTGGACCTACGACATGCAACTAGTCAAGTAGCTCAGTTGGTAAATCAACCTGCGATTGGTGCAGAGATACTTTTCTCGAAGCTGGTTCGAATCTCACTCGGTACGGTTAAAACTTATTTTACGTTTGTCTTTTATTGGATAAAAAAATGAGGACTGAGATTAAAAGGAAGGAGTTTGTGAAACTCCTTCTTTTTTTATCCAATAAAATAAATCCAATAAAACGTAAAATAAGTTTTAACCGCACCGAGTGAGATTCGAACCAGCTTCGAGAAAAGCATCTCTGCACCAATCGCAAGTTGATTAACCAACTGTGCTATTGGACAACTTGCACTTCGTAGGTCCACTCTGGGTTTTAACAGATTGCCCCTCAGAAAATCCTTGCTACGCACGTGTAAAATAATCTTATTTGTAATCAGTTCTTCAAAAACAGTAAACTCAGAAACACTAATATACTGTATATTCAGCTAACACGTTTTTTTTGTCGTTTCTGTAGTTAAATTTTAATGAGATATATTCGAGCTGAGGTTGTTTGAGATGACTAAATAAAGGTTGAATGAATATTCGCGCTGAGGTTGTTGTTAAAACGAGCTGATGACTCAACAACACGCAGCAGCCCGACACTGCACGCAGAAAGTCCCCCCCCCCGCGAAATCTCTGCTGGCGCTATGAATTCTGGGATAGCCTCCGTCTTGAAGGATTCACGAATGCATCCTTCGATTTCGGCAGGAAGTAGGCCGCATTCCTCGGCCGCATGAGGAGGAGTCTTCGAATTGGGACAGTCCTCCGCGCGGGGCAATGACGTATGCGGCCGACAAATGCACACTCATGAGGATGCAGCCCCTGAATTGAGACACAGCCATTATTTGTTCTGTTTCTTCTTATCTCTGGAATTGAACCAAATCCTGGCCCCCGCTGTTACAGTACATGACATTTGTACACCACTTGAATTTAAAAACCGGTCTGGACTGGGCTTTATACACTTAAATGTCAGAAGTCTTATATCTAAACTTGATGCAGTAAAAATCTGGGTTCAGTCCACTGAATCAGACATAATAGTCTTATCTGAAACATGGCTCAGCAAAGCTATCTCTGACAAACAAATTTCCATTCCTAGTGTAGGGATACAGCACCTCATATCCGTTACTGGATTTAAACCTCTTCACATCTCTCTGAATCTCTGAGTGTTACACTTTTCTTGAGTTCTCAAGGAGACAAGTGGACACTATTTTGTTACATTTATTTTGAATTAAGAGACACAAATCAATCAGAAAAGACTTCCTTTTAATATGTGTTAATTCAGAATTGATCAACAGTATATTTTTTGTCATTTAATGATGATCTGTTATTAACATGAGTGTTACCCTCATGCTGGGTTATTCTGCAGTACGAGGATGCTTTAATATTATGGCACAGTTCAGGGTAAACTTTTAACTGCTATTCTCTGTTTTGTCTGTGAATTAGCCATAATATTCTTTTTACTAACAGCTCCATCTGGCCACTGGTCTAAACACAATATTGTAAGTGTCCTTCAGAGTTTTTCAACTCTGGGAACTGCTAAGTAACTTCATTTATTTTGTTAAAACAGCCAATCACCATTCGGGAAGTGGGCTGACCCCGCCCTCCATATAAAACTCTTACTTCCCGTTTTGGCTTCAGTGTGAAAAGGGAGAACTAAACTGAACAACTTGGTTCTTCTCTGGAAACTGGTTTGAACGTTCTGGTCAAATGTTAATTAGACCTACGTTATCAGCTAGGGTTACGGCACAGCTCAGCTGTAACTCACTCATCCCTGTTCTGAAAGAATTTGTTTTCTGAAAGTTTTATTTTGAAACCTAGTCAGGACGTTGGCCTGGTTCCTGCCGGAAAAGGCGCACTTCACGTTCGTTGAATCAGTTATACAAGAGCTTTTTTTTATTAACATTGCACCAGTTCTCACCAATACAACGTGATTATGTATACACAGTCATCCAGAAGAGGGGTAGAGAATGTAAAGCTGCTGCTTATTCAAAACACATGACATGTTCTTCAGCGCGGCCTCTCTCATTCGTCTCGGGATGAAGGTCAAAGGTGTGAAAAAAAAGGTAAGGAACCATGGGGGTTATAGCATTAGTATTAAAAAAAATGTATCACATTTTGTCTGCAAGACACCGCATGACACAGTAAAAACCATACCATAAGCACATAAGGACAGTTACATGTTGCATGTTGAGACTGAGGCAGGGAGGATCTGTCCATGATACATTCCGGATGCCTCCAATAACGCTCATAGAAAAGTTCTCCGGGAGGGGGGGTAGCAGACAAGACAAACAGCAGCTATTTTTTCCACAGTAAGCACATCTCAGGAGAAATTAGATATCCAGCCTTTCCCAAGGCTGTTTCCAAGGGAGTCAGATAAGAATTGACAAATATTTTCACATCAGGCACACATTGTAATTTCTGTGGCCTTCAGTCTGTAAGGGCGATTCTGTTCCAATCCAATTCGGGACTTTTTCCACTGATCCAAGCTCTGACCTCAGATGTTGACCACAGCTGTCCAGAGTCCCAATCCGAGGGTGATCTGTTCACCCTCTGGATAAGCTCGCAAACAGCTGATTTCTGATGTTGACCACAGCGTCCAGAGTCCAAATCCGTGGGTGATCTGTTTCACCCAGTGGTGTAGTCTACGTGATACGCAGGTATACGCCGTATACCCACTAGAAAAGCTTGGGGATTTCCGTATAACCACTTAAATGTGCCCAATGATACGTAACGTGACAACAAACACGCGTTGCATAAAGATAGATTATGTTCGCTGCTCATATTAGGACACTTCACTGCGCCGCGCGTCTCGCGATTGCCATAGTTTCGTGTTCCTCTGTTGTACGTGAGGCTCACAGCCATTGGCTGAGCTGAGCTCACTACCATAGTTCTCTGCTCTGTGATTGGTTTCTTAAGAAGCTCCTTTATGATTGGCTGCTCGGGATGCAGGGGACAGACGGTGTAGGTAGAGCATTTTCGCTAACGACGACAGACTCAAAATGAAAAGGAAACAAGCTACACTTTTTGAATGTTTTTATAAACCAGCTGAACCCGAAGCTACAGAGACAACATTAGAAGAACCTACCAGTTCGACGGCCGAAACCAGCCATAATGAGGTTGATATCTGCATTTCCCCAGGTAAGTGTTGGCTAGTACAAGTTAGCTGAAGCTAGCTCAAGCAGCAAGTAACTGCATGTTTTTATCGACCTTTTCTGATGCCAAACTCCAAAATGCGCATCAAGAAACCTTGATGGAAACATGGTTACTGTCCAGAATTTTACAGTAACATTTCATATAAATAAATATGTGAATATAAAAATGATTTGTTTGTGACAAAGTCTGTCACTCCAATAATCAACAAAATGCTATGCTTTTTACTCTGTTTTAAAACTCCTTGTTTCATTTTTAGATCCAAATTGGCCAGCCTTGTGGAGTGAAAGTCAGGCTCGGGAATTTAAAAACAGACATCCCTGGTTGGAATGGAGGAACAAAAAATTAGGTAAATATAAAAAAATATGGGAACCAATTTGTATATAAGGTTTAATTGATATATTTCCAACATTAACATATTATGACTTGATAATTTTAAAATAGTCTGATAATCATATCTTTCAAAAGTTTAGTACAGTATATTACATGAGAAATTATATATATATATTGTGTGTGTGTGTGTGTGTGTGTGTGTGTGTGTGTGTGATCATTTCATTTTCACGTTTTAGTTGGTCATAATGCAAAAGTGTATGCAAGTAATAATGAAAGGTAATAATGAATGTAATTGTCGACACATGCTTACAGTCTAGTGAATCAGTAGATTCTAGTATTATTACTGGTATCAGGAAATATTAAAAAATATACAATTATGACAATTTTTATTTACTTCCTGCAGGATGTGCTGTTTGCAGTACCATAACGTCAACTGGTGTCCTGACTGAAAAGAGGGTCTCCATATCGGAGGAGTGGGCCTCCTTCAAGATCCAGTCATCAGGCTCAGGTTTGTTGTGCATTTATTAAAATGTAAGCATCACAGACATTTTGCAATGTTAAATATGCTTAAAATTCAAAATAAATTGTCAATTACATTGCACTACATTGCATTTTTGTCTCTAAATGTCCTGATTCATCTCAGTAATCTAGGTAGAAAAAGGAAAAATTAAGTACCGGTAGGTCCTCCGGACAGGTTTTTGTCTCTAAGCACAGTATACCCACTACAAAAATGTAGACTACACCACTGGTTTCACCCTCTGGATAAGCTCACAAACAGCTGATTTCTCGAGGTCACGGCGCAGACCAGACGTCGGGTGCTCCAGGCAGTTAAGTCCTGCTGAAGTCTCCCTCATTTTGCGATAGACCAGTGCTCCACAAACGCCAAAAAAGCAAAGCGCTGCCATCATAATCCAATATAATCCAAGATTCTTCACCTCCACAGAGCACTCCCAGGAATCCACGGAATCCATGGCGGAATCCATGGCGTATCCTCCGTCACTCTGTGAGGGTGGGAAGGCTCCCCTTGTGCCGTTCCTTCTGTAGAGATCTTGTTTGTAGAATCGAATGCCCAAACCTCCAATCCATCTTAATTTGCGTTCGAGGTGCTTAGCTGAGGAGCTGCCAGCAGCAGGGGGGGGGGGGGAGGACGGGAGAGGGAAGGGCTGCGACTGCCTCAGTCTAGAGCAAGGTTGGAAATACACGTGCTGAAGTCAATTGGACGCCTACTGGACAACACAGTCCATTAAGTGTCCACAAACTTCTCAACTCTTATCTCCAAGAGACGTGCTCGTCACCAGGTAACGAGTCGTAGATTGTATGATGAACGTGCGGGGAAGTCCAGCCGGACCGGTTTGGGAAAAGTGCCATCCTGTTGCATTTCAAAATAATTAACTTCTGTTAAACTTATCATTCATTCCATTTCTTCTTCCTTATTCTTATTTTTCCTAAGCCAGTAAACTTTTAAGTAAATGTGCCAGCAGGAAGTTAAGACTTTAACTTGTCTGTTTGTTTCTATTTGAATTCTTGTCTACAGTAGTTATTAAATCAGAGCTAATCTCGATACAAATGTTTAATGTACTTTTATGATTGTCTCAATAAAAGGTTAATCTTCTGGTGGACCAACAAAAGTTGACGTCTCTCGTGAAATTACATTTTGTCTAGTCACATTTAAGCAATTTAATCCGGAAAAAGGGTGAACTTGTGAATATTGATGATAGATTTGTGTAGATAAAATCTTCTCAAATCTTTAATCTGGAATATTGTACTGATCAGCAAACTGACTAGTATTATATCCCTACATTGGTTATATTGTTTTTAGATGTGATCGCCCCAAAAGAGGTGGTGGAGTGGCTATTTATATCAAGAACAAATTCACAGCAAACCTTCTGTCTTTGTGCTCAATTAGCAAACAACTTGAGCTACTGGCACTAACACTAGACTTCCCTGATGGTCAAACAATCACTGTGGTGGGTTGTTACAGGCCCCCATCAGCTGCCAGTGAAGCCTTCACTTCCCTGAGATTTTTTTTTTCATTTATAGATGGCCTCCCTTCTCACCTTATAGCCATCCTCTCACTCCAATATGTGTTTTTTATAGAGAGAAAGAAAAGAGAAAGTAAGACAACAAAACAACAATTATCCAAAAAAAGAGCACAAGGCAAACACACCTGACCTCCGTCCGCAATCCTGCAAAGCACATGACAGAACACAGCAACGAAACATACATGCATAAAGACTAATAATATTCATGACCTTGCAGTAGATTTCTATAAATACACATACCCATACCTACAAATATATATACAGTATACATACATATACATTTATATTCATTCATATACCCATCTACATATCTGCATATATCTACATATACATCCCTGCATCCATTTGTGTGTGGTTGTGAGCATGCATAAGTGAATAAGGTTCCTCCAATAGAACATTTAGTAGCGACTGTGAAGCATCAGAGATCCGTCCCCCCAAAGCCCGAGGCAGACGAAGGAGCGATCAAAGCCCAAGACCCCAGGAAGGACCCCGAGCCCAGAGTCCCCAGGGCCACCCGAACAGGACGAGCCACTCGCCCACTCCCCAGATCCGACCAAGGGGAAGAACCGGACAAACCCCACCAGCGACCACATACAATGACCCCCCGGGGTCAACCGTGACCCAGCACCGGACGGTGCTCAGTTTGTGTTTGTTTTTAGACGCTGGGAGAGGCCAGAAGGGCAGTTGAAGGCGTCATAAATGTGGCTGAGGATCCAGAGGCATG
Organism: Garcialebias charrua; assembly: GCA_038048925.1. Taxonomy (NCBI): domain Eukaryota; kingdom Metazoa; phylum Chordata; class Actinopteri; order Cyprinodontiformes; family Rivulidae; genus Garcialebias; species Garcialebias charrua. Next base: position 18,531 of record JBBPBX010009994.1, read on the forward strand.
GATCACAGATATGCTAGGAATCATACATTCTTATCATCTAAATGGCCATGAAACGGGGGAAGCGGCTCAATCGTCGTTGGGAAAGCACTGGGCCAGAGTGCGGGGTGATTACACAGGCAGAGATAATGACAACAATCCGTACCCTTATCCACAAACAGACCAACAGTTAACAGGTGGCTATTTAGCACAGTGGTCAGCTCTTTGTCCACGTGTGAGAGAGGCCTTTAAAAGGCGTGCTGATTATGCAACTCTCTCAGCTGTGAAACAAAAACCTGATGAGGAGGTGACTGACTTTAAAATCAGATACAATAAGGAATTCAAAGTTCACTGCGGTATTATTCCAGTCGAAAATGATGACTCAGCTTTTCAACAACAGCTGAAAAATGGCCTGTTACAATCTTTTCGTCCTGAGATTGGTAACTGGGTGAGAAAACATCTGATAGAGGTCGACACATGCTCCGTGACGGTCTTAATGTAATGGGCGCGTCACGCAAATATTATAAAAAATAAAAAAGCCGGAAATAACACTGATAGCAAGACGAATGTGTTCCTTAGTGATGACTCAGACGTGTTTTACAGCGGCCCTTCGAGAAGAAATAACAGACGGGGTCGCAAGAATCCAAGACATAATGATTTTAACACATTCAGGTAGCCACATCCGGAAAGCTGCTATTCGTGCTGAAATTGGGTCATTTCTCACGTGACTGTTACAAAAACTCCCAAGGGAGGGGAAGGGGCACTCACAGAGGGCAGTTTCCAGCTGCTCATAGTCACTATCAAAACAGAGGGTTTAATGAAAAATTCTCAGCTGCTCCAAACCACCCTCAAAACGGGGGGTTTAATGGAGATTTATCAGCTGCTCCACCGCACCCTCAAAACAGAGGTTTCAGTGCATGACTAGATGAAAGTGCAGCCAGCTCTGACTTTGCCCAAGGTCAAGAGATAGTAAACATATGCTCAGCATGGAACTTATTGAGCTCACTGAAGGAGAAGCCGTATGTGACGTTGCGGGTGAACACGATCCCTGTTGATTTTTTGTGTGATACAGGCGCGTGCAAGACTGTTTTAAAAACCAGCATTCCTGGTCTGAAACCATCACAAAACTCCATCTGGGTAAAATCAGCAGATGGTATGACAAATAGACAAATGATTTCAAAACCAGTACACTTCACAGATGAAGAAACTGGCTACTCCTTCTCAGCAAATGTCGTGATATCACCTGATTGTCCAATTAACCTTCTTGGTAGAGACTTGTTGACAAAACTTGCCATTGCTGTAGTTCCTGTCCAGGATGGGATGAGAGCAGCAAGGTTAATTAAAACACAGATTTATGCAAATCAAAGCCTAATCGACGTTTTCTGCTCATATGATCTGGGTTCAACTAATAACCTGGCAGCTGCTTCTACATTGATGCAGGAAGCAGGAAGTGTGTTAACAGCCCTTGAAGATGAAATGTCTTTAAGTCAGCTACATTTAACAATGAATATTCTTAAACAAGATGACACAGACTACATAAATGCTTTTCTGGCAGAAAAGCAGGTCACTATAACGATCGCAGAACTGTACACAGACAGACACTCTCTCGCCGGTGCAACAGTTCTCCTGCCTGAAAAACAAAAGCGTTTTTACAAACTGGACACAATCCCACACATATGTTTGTTTAAACCAAATGACATGCAGTGGAGAGATTTGGGTTTCCAGATCAGAACAGCGGCTGTTTCCACAGATTTCTCCCCCCCACAAAATGAATGGTCATACAGTGCGTCGTGCAAAATGTGGAAGAAACAGCTTTGTTTGGTTCTGATGTGTGAACCCAGAGTGCATGCTCTCTCCTTATGACAATCAGACATGATGCTCCTCTCAGAACATGATGAGGCAGACCTGAGACATTTACCTGAAACATTGTGGTCTTCTGGGCCTTCAGATGTTGGGTTATTAAATTCCATCCCTCCAGTACAAATAAAGCCAAAATCAGATTGGCGACCAGTGGTTAAACAGTATCCACTGAAACCGGAGGCTGTGAAAGGCATTACACCAGTCATTTCTGATTTATTGAAAGCAGGTGTAATTAGAAAGTGTCCTGAATATCCTTGCAATACTCATATTTTTCCTGTTCAAAAGGCCAACAGGGAGGATTGGAGACTTGTCCAGGATCTGAGGGCTGTGAACGAGGTGATACAATCGATCGCCCCCAACGTTCCAGACCCCCACACTTTGCTGAACTCTTTAAATCCAGACAACAAATATTTTACAGTGATTGATCTCAGTAATGCATTCTTCAGCGTACCCATTCACACTGACTCACAGTTCTGGTTCACGTTTACTTTTGAAAAAACAAAATTTACGTTCACTAGACTCCCGCAAGGATTCATAGACAGTCCCACAATATTTACACAAGCCATCATGTCATGCTTGTCTGACCTTGTGTTGAGTGAAGGTAGTCAATTGTTAGTTTACGTGGATGACATTTTAGTGGGATCACCAACAGAAGAAGCATGCAGACGTGACTCAATCACACTGCTGAAACATTTAGCACAAACGGGTAACAAAGTAAACAGATCTAAGATACAGTGGGTACAGACTGAAATCAGTTATTTGGGACATACACTATCAGCTGATGGAAAACAGATACAGCAGAAAAGAAAACAAGCCATTGCTGACGCACCGAGGCCTGAAACAAAAAAACAAATGATGAGTTTTCTTGGTCTCAGTAATTTTTGTAGATATTATATCCCACATTACGCCGAGCTGACACAACCTTTGCTCTGTTTGATCTATGACACTCCTATGACCTTGACAGACAAAATCACTTGGACTGAGCCCACGAAGCAAGCCTTCTTAACATTGAAGCAGAAACTCATTCAAACAACTTCTTTGACTCTGCCTGACTATTCAAAACGTTTTACACTGACTGTTGATTGTAGAAACAGCTTTATGACATCAGTTCTTCTGCAAAAGCATGGAGACAAAATGAAACCTCTTGGTTTTTACTCAAAGAAATTAGACTCTGTGGCATTAGCTTTACCACCGTGCGTTCAAGCAGTTTGTGCTGCTGCAATGGCTGTGCAGATAACAGCTGACGTGATCTTGTTTCATGAGACAGACCTCCTTGTACCACATGCCGTGGATGTGTTGTTGCTGCCGAGCAAAATGAACATCTTGTCCCCAGCTTGCCACCTCTCCTACACCGCACTTTTGTTATCACAGAGCCGCATAAACATCAAACGTTGTAATGTCTTAAAACCAGCAACATTTCTTCCACTCCCAGATGATGGAACACCTCACAGCTGTTTAGAAATCACTGAACAGGTTCATTTGCCCAGATCTGATCTAACTGACACACCTCTGATGGACGGGTTTGTTTGGTTTGTGGACGGATCATGTTTCAGGACTGACACTGGAAAAACTCAGACTGGTTATGCAATCGTCCAGCTCCCTGACGTTATCATAGAAGCAAAGCAGCTGTCCCATCATCACTCAGCTCAGGCTGCAGAAATAATTGCACTCACACGTGCATGCCAGCTGGCTGAAAGACAAAGTGTTACTGTTTACACGGACAGCCAGTACGCCTTCTCAACTCTGTTTTACTTTGCCAAGCAATGGGAAAACAGGGGTATGTTGACATCTAGTGGGAAACCTGTGACACATGCAAAACTTTTGACAGAACTTTTAAATTCCATCCACAAACCAAACAACATTTCTGTTTGCAAATGCACTGCTCACACCAGAAACACAGACTTTGTTTCAAATGGTAACAGATTTGCTGATTTTGTAGCTAAAGAAGCTGCTAAGGGAATTTATGGCTCATGTTTTTTGATGAGCTCACTGAATGAAGACATGATTAATAAATCAGTTCTTTTAGATATGCAGAAAGCTGCACCAAAACAGGAAAAACAGATGTGGGAGGCTCAAAATGCTCGGCAAAATCATGATGAGAACGGTTTATATCATGTAAATAATAAACTAGTTCTACCAAAGTCTCTGTTTAAAGCTGCAACAATTGTAGCTCATGGGCTGTGCCATATTTCAAGTGCTGGGATGATTGACATGATTCAGAGACATTTTAATAATAATAATAATAATAATTAATTCAATTTATAATGCACTTTTCATTACTGAAAATCTCAAAGTGCTACACATATATTGAATGCTACACACATTCATAAACCGGTGGCGGCAGACTACCATGCAAGGTGCTTTCCAGTCCTACCGGGAGCAACTCAGGGTTAAGTGTTTGCCCAAGGACACAACGACATATGGTGCGGGTCCCGGGAGTCGAACCGCCAACTTTCCGATCGGGAGACGACTGCCATTACCACTACACCACTTTTGGCCTTGACTCATTTTTGAAAGGTTTTTGTAAGGCTTGTCCTGTTTGCATCACACAACTCACAAGGCAATTTGAGACCTAAAAGGGGCTCTTTTCCAACACCTAATTACCCATTTCAAAGAATGTACATGGACTTTATTGAATTGTCACCTAGTGGTCAATACAAATACTGTCTTGTAATGATTGATTCTTTTTCAAAACGGGTTGAAATAACTCCAAGTAAACATGCAGACGCTCTCACAGTTGCTAAAGCCATTTGTAAAGATATTATTCCTGTACATGGGATCCCGGAAACCATATACAGTGATAATGGACTTCATTTTGTTAATCAGGTCATACGTGACATGGCTATGCACCTAGGCTTGACTTTAAAAAATCATTGTGCCTATCATCCCCAAAGCGCCAGACTGGTCGAACGAACAAACAGTACAATCAAATCCAGGTTAAGAAAAACCATGGACACCACAAAACGTCCATGGCCAGAGTGCCTAGTAGGGCTGGGCCATATCATATCGTTTACGATAATACTGGTAAAAATAGCTTGCCCGGGCAAAAAAAAGATATGATATGCTAATTTCATGACGTAATACCTAAGGACGCCCCGCCCCCCCCAACCGAGCGCTTCAAACTGAACTGCGCACCCTCCTTCCACCAGTCTGTACTGGTGCTAAAATGATAAAAACAAACCGCGCGTCATGTCAGCTTCTGTCCCCTGCTCTGAACAGCAGGTAGAGGATCAAATGCCCCCACCCGCCCCCCACCCCACTGAGCAGCCGCGCTGCGGGCTGGTCTCCCCTCGCTCTGAAAACTGTCTCTACAAACACGCGCGGCTCTCCACGACCAAGAGGAAACCACAGTGAAGTTATTTTCAAGTTGGAAGTTGGATATTCGAGCTCCGTGTCTTCAGCGGTGCGTTGCTCTCGTCAGTCCACTTCATGGAGTCTGATTTCGGGCAGCCGCGCTGAGTCTGCCCCTATTCAGAGACGTCATGGTTCACTTAGGGACCGTCAACAAATTTTCGACCGCGTCACTCTTTAGAAACAAAAAATAATGTATTTTACATGATTTGAGCCACAAATCTTACATCAAACTACTCTCCATTCCAGATCTGCGAGGCACAGCTGTTTATTTCTCAATTTTTATGCATTTTGTAATTTTTCACAATTTAATATTTACTGTTTTTGGTCAATACCATTCAGGTCTTTTGAGCCACCCACACAAGTCTCACATCAAACTACTCTCCAAGACCAGGCCTATGAGGCACAGCTGTTTATCATTTTTATGCATTTTGTAATTCTTCACAATTTAATATTTCATAAATCTGTGGGGTTTTCCTCAATAGCTTCCAAGTCATGTGACCTGTTGACCCAAAAACACTGTGAAATAATTCTGCTAGTCTCTATAAATGAGGCACAGTCATTTGTTTTCTATTTTAAGTCATATTAATCAGACTCCATGAAGCGGACTGACGAGAACACTGCACCGATGAAGACACGGAGCTCGAATATCCAACGTCCAACTTGAAAATAACTTCACTGCGGTCAAGAGTCAGGTGATCAGAGACAGATCAGTCAGAAAATGAATCATTCCTGCATGAATAGATGAAACTGAAACACCAACACGCTTCAGGGTCAGCTGATCACCTTTTTACAACTTGTGAAAGTTATTCTTCAGTTAAATGCAACATATATTTTGTTGCATGTTACATTTATGCCCAACAGATCTTAAGATTCATTTTTATTTAGTTGTTTTAGGAAACTACACATGCACTTTAGTTTTTGTGGTGGTTTTTGTTGATCTATATTTTGTGCAGACTTTTTCAATCTAAATAACAGATCTTTTTTTTTAGAATAAGATAACCGTACATGTGTCTATTAAATTTCTGTATTTTTTTTTAAATGAATAAAAAATATATTTTTTTTTTATACTTGGAGACCGAATACTTTACTAAATAAAGTAATTTCAGTAAGATGGTGTAGTGGCAGGGCTCTTGACTTGGGACCCGAAGGACGCGGGTTCGCGCCCCGGCCCTGGCCACTACACACCTTGGGGTGTCTATGAGTGCACATCTAATTCTCCAGCTCCCCGAGCGCGACTACGCTGCTCGCTGCACCACCTGGTGGTGGTTGGGTTAAAGGCAGAAGACCAATTTCGTCTGTCAAGTATGGGAAACATACACAGATGACAAATGTGACAAATTATTATTATTATTATTATTAAAATTACCCATTTTTTTTTTAAATTTATGTAATACTGCAAAGTAACATGTTAAGTTAATTTTGTCAAATAACTAAATTTGATTTCTGTTTTTTTTTCCGTTATATCACGAAATTTATCGTTATCGTGATAATGCACTGAAATATCACGATATAATTTTTGAGCCATATCGCCCACCCCTAGTGCCTAGACATTGTGAAATTGTATATGAGAATCACTCCAACAACTAATGGTCTGACCCCTTTTGAGATAATTCATGGCAGACCATTGTAGTAATATAGGACTTACGGGCCCACCATTAATCGTGTAATTAAACACTTACGGGCCCACCATTATGTAACTGAACACCGAGCGGTGCCAATTATATTTAAGGGATATAATACTTGACAGTTTGCTGACCAGCACAATATTCCAGAAGAAGTTGGAGCAGACTTGATCTGACCCAAATTCGTTCGCGAGTTCACCCTTTTTCCGGTATTAAATTGCTTTGATGTGACTAGACAAATGTAATTTCACGAGAGACTTCAACTTATGTTGGTCCACCAGAAAATAGACCTTTTATTGAAACAATCATAAAAGTACATTAAACATTTGTATCGATATTAGCTCTGATTTACTAACTACTTTGAGAAGAATTCAAATTAAACAAACAAACGTTAGGTTTAACTTTCTTGTTGGCACATTTACTTAACAGATTAATGGCTTACCAAATTAAGAATGAGGAAGAAAATAGAATTAAATGAAAGCTAAGTTTAACGGAAGTTAATTATTTGGAAATGACAGGGTGACACTTTCCCAACACGAGTTCAGCTGGACTTCTCACGCGTTCAGAACACAATCAACGCCTTGTTACCTGTTGACGATATGTCTCTGGAGATAAGAGGTGAAGTTTTGTGGACACTAACGGACTGTGTTGTCCAGTTCACGTCCAAATGACTTCCGCGCGTGTGTGCTGATTCAGACGAGCAAAAAGAACGCTTCTCCCGGCAGGAACAGGGCCAGCTCCTGACTGAGCTTTCAAAATAAAACTCCCAGAAAACAAATTCTTTCAGAAATGAGTGAATGAGGCACAGTAAGGCTTTACTGTAACGCCGGCTGAGAACGTAGGTCTAATTGACATTTGACCAGGACATTAACCAGCTTCCAGAGAAAAACCAAGTTGTTTAGTTAGTTCTCTCCAACGCACTAAAGTCAAAACGGAAGTAAGACTTTATATGGAGGGAGGAGTCTGCCCACCTCCTGAATGGCTATTGGCTGGTTTAACAAAATAACGGATGGATTTTTCATCCCCATAGGCAGAAGGTCTCTGAAGGACAACAGGAAAACTGTTTACATAAGCGGCCAGATGGACTGGTCCGTGAAGTGAAAATTATGTCTAGCTTGATAGACAAAACAGAGAAAGAAGAAAAGTTTCCCTGACTTGTACCTTAGATTCAAAGCACACTTGTACTAAAGAATAAACCAGCAGAAAGGTCAAACTCATGCAAGTAACAGATTAGGGATGGGAATTGATAAGAAATTATCAATATCAATGCCGTTATCGATGTCCTTTATCGATTCAATTCCTTATCAATTCTGTTATCAATTCTCATTTGGGTAAAAAAATATAGTAAACCATTTGAATAATAAACGAATAATAATAATAAAAAAGAATAGAAACAGAAACAGAACTGAACTTGTTAAACTGACAACTTACAATTTGATATTTATCATTTAAATATTTACTTACCGGAATGTGGGAACACAGAAAGTGTAGAACATGTACTGATGGAGTGCATTAAATATACAAATGAAAAGGACAGATTGAAAAGAAAAGTCAAAGAGGCAGGGAGAGTTTGGAGTTTGGAAGGAATATTAGGGACTGAAGGGGATAAAGATAAAATAAAAGATGTTAGAAAAGAGTTGTTGATTTATCTACATAACATTAATATTAAAAGTAGAATATAGGAATAGGAGGCCATGAGCTACACACTCTTGCTCAGTAGGTGGCGGTATGCACCTGAACGCTGTTTGCAATCCGCCATTAAACTAAAAGAAGAAGAAGAAGAAGAAGAAGAACTCGGTGCTAACGTTACTTGGATAAATCCGCAGAAAACCCCGCAGTTTCAAGCCAAATTAACGCGGCCGGAGGATTCTATTGTGTGTTTTGTGTCGACCACTCGACGGTGAGTCGTTAATTTTATGTATTTTGGGTTTATTTCGCCATTTGTACTCTTCAAAATGGCGGCCGCCATTTTGAAGAGGGCAACAGGTGAAATAATGTTTTTAATCCAGCAGATTTGACCATTTGAACCGGTTAAGCTCAGAAAAACCTTGTACTATAAAGTCACTGACTTTATATCACAAGGTTTTTCTGAGCTTAACCAGTTCAAATGGTCAAATCTGTTGGATTTAAAAAAGTATTTCTCCATCTGCCCTTTTCAAAATGGCGGTCTGCAGAACCGATAAGCTGAATCGTTAAGACATGCAACCTACAATTCCATGGAATTGGACTTTTAAGAACCGGTTCTCTAACAGAACCGGTTCTCGGTTCCCATCCCTATAACAGATCATCGTTTAATGACAAAAGTATACTGTTGATTAATTCTGAATTAACACACATTAAAAGAAAGTTCTTTCTGATTGATTGGTGTCCATTAATTCAAAATAATTGTAACAAAATAATGTCCACTTGTCTTCTTCAGAGCTCAAGAAAAGTGTCACTCAGAGTTTCAGAGAGATGTGAAGAGGTTTAAATCCCATAACGGACATGAGAGTGCTGTATTGCTACACCATACAGAATGCCTCTTTTCTCACCAGATCTGCAAAAAGCAGATGAGGAACAGACTTTAGCAGATTACATGAAAAATACACTTAAAGAAAAGGAAGTGTCAAAGACAATTTTACTGCCTTCTGATTCTCTGTTTCCCCAGGAAGAAACGACAGCAGTGACACCGGGTGACTGGGTCTTCATTCGAGTGGTCAAACAAAAATCTTGGGCGTGTCCACGTTGGGAAGGACCGTATCAAGTACTCTTGAGTACATCAACTGCTGTCAAAATCTCCGAAAGATCTTCCTGGATCCATCTCAGTCACTGCAAGTTGCATAAGGTACTAGACTCTTAGGTCATTGGAACAGTGGTGGATGACTGGCTACAAAGGGGGCGCTGGCAATTTAGAGCGCGTCATCTCAAACCCAGTGAAGAAACCAACGACCCTGTTCTGCTAGGACTATTTTGAGATCAGTAATTCTGTAAGTCGAGCAACAATGGGGGCTCCACATGCCAGGTGGACTCTCTACTGCATTGTGACTGCAGCATGGCACATAGCCAATAGTGACCTCAACAACCTGCTGAAAGCTGATTCAGAACACCCTCATGACTACAGCACCAACCTGTGGTGGCAACTAATGAACAAAACAGCCTATGAAGGTGAAGCTACTAACTGTTACGTCTGTGCCCATCTGCCTTATGCCACCCAAAACTCAGGTCTCAGACCAGCAGCCGTGTCCACAGCTCAACAAGCGTGTCTGTATGGTCTGAGCACACACGCAGGAACAGGCAGCTGGGCTAAACAAGACTACTCAGTGCCACTGTCCAACGAGGTAAAGAACACCCACACAGACCTAGACAGACGTTTGGCCATGGCTTCTATGGAGTACGACTTTGCTTCAAACTGCAGTATCACCTCAGACGTGATGCCCCTACCCCAGATGTCGATAAAACTACCTGAACTGATCACAGTGTCCCATTTGTCAGTTGGAGCTCTGGGATACTGTGTTTACAACAACGGAACCACTCCAGTGGGCCTGGTACCCTGGAACTTATGTGACAAAGTGTATTCCTTCTGTGATATAACAAGACAAAAGAATGCACCAAACTACATCCACTGTGTTTTCTGCAGAGTAGGGCGGCCATATGCAAAGGCCAACTGTTCAAAGTTAGAAGATGTCACAGACTGCACGCAACTTCTTGAACAAAGAACCTTCAATGTCAGCCAGCAAACGAGAGGACGTCAGAAGATCACCCACTGCAGCTTATCAGTACCAGGTGACAAAGGCTCTCGTGTATTAACTGACTGGTATTTCTTGTGTGGTCACAGAGCCTACACTGCATTACCACCTGATTGGGGGGCCTTTGTGCTTTGGTCCCCCTATCCAACCCAATGTTTATACTGAGGAAAGCGCTGATACCCTCAGCCCACCGGACAAGACGGTCCCCAATGCCCGAGGTAAACAGATGGGGAGGGCTTAACACTGCCACCGGCGTTCCATGGGAATTTAGGATCTGGAATGGAGGAGAGAAATTCTTCCAAGGACTCTTCCCATCTGTGGGAGTCGGTGAGGTACGAGATCACGTTGAAATCAACAGGTATGCCCTCCTCCGTCTTATCAACAACACCTATCAGTTGGCAAATGGGACCCTGAACGAACTGAGCGGACTGAAACAGATGATCTTGCAGAACCGCATTGTCCTTGATTTGTTGACAGCGTCACACGGCGGCGTATGTAAAATCATTGGAGAAACATGCTGCACCTACATCCCAGATGAAACAGGAACAGGAGGAGACATCCATGATGCTTTACATGATCTTTGTGATCTCAAGAAATATGTTGAAAGTGGGACTAGAGGAGCAGACCCTGTAGACCTTTGGTCATGGTTCATCTCTGGACCATGGTGGCATCTCCTTTTGAAGATCTGCACTCCTCTTCTAACGGTGCTGTTCCTGTTCTGCATTCTCTTCTCCTGTGTTATACCACTTTTAAAGAAAATGATGATGAAAGCTTTCACAGGTGTTCTGATCAGCTTGCACCAAACTCGTCTGGAACAAAATGAAGACGATTTCACTCCTCTGAAGGATGAGTGTTAATTAGCCAAAAAGAAAATACAGAGTGATTCTGTGTGCTGAAAAATTTCACAAATGTCTGGTACTAAGATAATGTTAGTTTTTCTAGGCTATATTTTAAAATCAAAGTAATTTCAAGCCAAACTTTTAATCATTTTATTTGCTTATTTTAATTTTGTTTTGTTTTAATCAGCCACTGAAAGAGTACATAAACTTGAACTGAGATATTTTATTCATTTTATTTTTATGTGTGTCCATAAAGGACCTCTTTATTTGCTGTTTTTCGTTGTTTCCCACATCTTTAACAAACATGCTGAGTTCTTATTGCTTTTCCTACATCTCTGAATATGTATTAGTTCTTTTATTTTGACACAAATCAAATAGATTATTTCTTTTATTTGTTTGACACAAATCAAATAGATTATTTCTTTTGTTTGTTTAATACAAATCAAATAGATTAGTTCTTTTTATTTGTTTAACACCAATTGAATAAGTTATTTATTTTATTTGTTTAACACCAATTAAATAAGTTATTTGTTCTATTTGTTTAAACCAATTAAATAGATTAGTTTTTTAAACATTTCTTTGGAAAAACTTTTAGTTTTTGTGATTAAATAGTAGAAATTTATTATTCCTCTTAAAACTTTAAAATGAGCCATGAAATAAGACCATATTAACTACAAAGTTCTCCTCAAATCTTTATTCCAAACAAACATTGAAATGAGTCATGCAATATGACAATCATCACCACAAAGTTATCCAAAAAACTTTATATCTCTCAAACCATCCTAAAAAGATGATCCTGAGTTATCAGGGCGTTACTGTGGAGGCAACAGACGGTGGTATGTGTTTTTTGCCCCTAATTCGAATTCGGCCTCTGGGTCGGTTTCCATACCACTCACATAATTAATAATGATCAGTTTATATGATAAGAGGATGGAATGATGGAGATGTTCAACATTTATCATCTAAAACTAATTACTCTGAACAATAATTCTTACCCAGCTCACTTAAATATAATGTTGTCTGTTCACATTCAAACAGTTAATTTGAGATACAAACAGTGTTGGTCCTTGAGGCAGAACAGACAAACTTCTTTAAGCTTGGAACAGTACAATGTTTTGATTAGATGTTCCTGCCTCATACAGAACCCTGACTGCAGTTTATCTATCTGTATGTTGTCAGAGGTTTGTGTAACTTGTCAACTCCTCCTCCTACTTGTATAAATGGTTTGTGATAGCTGCACAATTCGGATTTGTGCAAGAATGTGTTCATGAGACCAACCAAGTTTCAGAAGTACATTAAAAAGCCTAATCCCCTTTGCAAAGTCTCCATGATTTCTGTCTAACTCATTTCTCTTGTTTATCTTGTGTGTTTTTTATTAAGGTGACAGGTGTCTAAATACCTATCACTCATGCAAAGCCAGGAGAACATTAGTAGCTGCAACATTCATGCCAATACTAGATTATGGGGATGTGCTGTACATGAGTGCTGCATCAAAATACCTTCAGTCCTTAGACTCCATTTACCACGGTGCCCTTCGGTTCATTACTGACTCCAGTTATCGCACTCATCACTGTGAGCTTTACATCAAATCTGGCTGGTCATCTCTCAGCACTTGCAGATACACTCACTAGATATCCTTCATCTACAAAACCCTCCTAAACCTAGTCCCGTCATACCTCACCTCCTTAATACAAACATCACATAGTCATTACTCCCTGCGCTCTAACGATCTGGTCCTCCTGTCAGTTCCTCCGGTCAGAACTGAACTAGTAGAAAGAGCATTCAGCTTTGCTGTCCCCTCAGCTTGGAACAACTTACAGAAAGATCTGAAACTATCAACATTCATCTCTCCTGGATCCTTCATATCAACCGTATTAGAAAATGTTATCAAGAAACTTGACCATTGCAGATGTTTCTAAACATTACTTGTGCAATTTACATGGCAGTGTTAATTTTTTAACTTTATCTACCCAACCGATGCCCATCTGCTTGTTTTGTATATAATGTATATAGAAATCTGTCATATCTTGTCGGTTTTGAACTGTCAACATCTGTTTACTGTGATTGTAGTTTTCTTTATTTTCTTTTTGATAAATTCAAATGCCTATTGTCATTTACCATGTGACGTGTGCTGCTGACCACTTGACCAGGTCACCCTTGTAAAAGAGATCTCGATCTCAACGGGCTCTACCTGGTTAAATAAAGGTGATTGATTGATTGATTGATTGATTGAAAAAAAAAACAGCTTTCAGAGCTTGGGTGAGGTATGTCCGGTTGAAAAGGCAGGATTTCACCAACAGAAGCGTCACGACCAACTTCGTGATTTGTCAGGAGGATTACAATGACAGCAACCTGAACGAACACAGGATTGGCTTCAGAAGTAAGGACAAGAATATTATTTATTTATTTTTTGGTTGAAATGGTTGAAAGTGGTTTAGGAGCTATAAATTATGATATACACAGAGCTAAACCGAAGCTATCTCGACACGGTTGCGTCTTAAAAAATGAATAAAAAATCAAATTTGATCTCAAACGTCATCTACAGGTCATCAGTCAGTAAATTAAAACCCATATAATTAATGTCTGGCAGCAGAAAAAATATCAACAGAGTGGTTTTGGAGCTATAAATTTCGAAATGCACAGAGCTAAATCTATGCTAGCTCGACTCGGTCGGTTGCATCTTAAAAAATAAATAAAAACTTGAATTTCATCTCAAACGTCATCTACAGGTCATCAGTCAGTAGCCTGGCCCTCGCCTTCCTGCACAGCTCCGCTCAATTCTCATTTCCCTTCACTGCTCAGTCTGGGACTTCTCCCATAGACAACGATTTCTCTGGTAGATTTTTGACCGGACCAATCAGAGAACAGAAGGGGCGGAGTTTTTGGACCCTAACCCACGTCTCCACCTGTCCCAGCGCGCAGCCAGCGAGCAGCCACATGTTCTCATTCAAAGCGATGCAAAGCAATGCAGGACTGTTTTATATGTGACACAAATGTGTTAAATTCCCCTTCTTAATCCCTTATCTGGAGTTTTCTTTTGTTTTGTTTTTTTGCCAAAAGTCAAGTGATCGCTCCCTCCTCCTCCTCTCTCTCCGCTGAGTGCAAAGAATAAGGAAATGACTGAGGTTGTCACGAGAGAAAAAAACTCGGGTTTTACGTTGTTGCCCGAGTCCCTGCATATTTTCTGGTCTTCTGGTGTGCTGGACCAGCGCTACATGGTTTTATTTTATTTTTTTGAACGTTTTATAACATATAAACACAGAATATGCAGCGGCAGCGTGAGAGAAAATGCAGCAGGAGGCGGAGCAGATGTCAAGTTCGGCAGAGCACAGAGGGAGAGGGAGCAGAATGCTTTCCCTGTTCAAAATTTTTCTAAGATCCAATGGTTTTGTTCCTCAGGCAGAGGCCACGCCTCCAGCAAGAATCGTTTCTCTGTGGAGTAAATAAAAAAGGAGTTTTGTTAAGCATTTTACCAAACAAACTCCTTTTTATTTACCAAACAAACTCCTTTTTATTTACTCCAATAAAAGACAAACGTAAAAAAAAACCTTGTCCCAGGTGGGACGCGAACCCGCTTCGTCTGGTCAAGATACAAGAGGATTAACCCTCTAAGCCACGGCGGCGGATTGTTTTTTTTGGGAGTTCACGTTGCTTATGAAGGAATCACCGCTCTTAACATTCTAGCTACGCAAAGGAGTTAGAGATTATTAGTTATATTTTAAAACCCTGGCTGCGCGCAACAGTTAGACAATATTAGTTATATTTTAATGCCATTCAAGTCGCGCTGAAAGGCGGAAATGAGTGCGCGCTTCGTGGTTATTTACGTTGTAACATAAGCTGATTTGTGATCAGTTATTAACAAAAATTTTACTCAGAAAAACTAATTCAGCTAACAATTGTTTTAGGGGTTTCTGTAGTTAAAACAGCAAAAAATTACATCAACATGGACAAGAAACGGATTTGTTTGGATAAAGGTTCAAGATAGTTCACAACCGAAAATCATACACGAAATGAAGGATTTGGAAAAATTCTAATAAATCCAGAAGAGGATAATTTCAAGTCATCTGGTTATATTGGCACAAAGTTCTATTAAATAGTCTATTAAACGGAAGTTTATGAGTATGACTTTGACAGAAAACACTGAACCTAAAGTCTATAACTTTGATGATTTGATTGATCCGGGATTCTTTCCTACAATAGAGGAATGCGATTATTACAATGACAAACAATTTCATGATATCTCTCAATCAAAAACTGGTTTGTCACTAATTCATTTCAACTGCAGAAGTATCAATGCCAATGTTTCTAAGATAACCGATTATTTAATGAAATTAAATAGAACATTCTCGATAATAGCTTTATCAGAAACATGGCTAAACAATGATAATACCGATATTTTCCACATCAATGATTATGAACTATATACGATGAACAGAAATCACTCAAGAGGTGGTGGTGTAGCTCTACATGTATTTGTACACAAAACAAAAAACTGTAAATTAAGCAACGAAATGACAATAATTGAGGAAAACATAATGGAAATGATAACAATTGAATTATTAAATAATAACGAAAGAAATATTATCATAAGTTGTGTGTACCGACCACCTAGCTTAAATATTGATTTATTCTCAGATAAGATTGTTGAACTATTAAATAAGAACTATAATAAAACAATTTTTTTATGTGGTGACTTTAATGCCGATTTGGCAAAAAAAAAAACAGATTCTAATAGTATAAATACATTTAGAAATTCAATGCAATCTTTAAATCTTTATCCACTAATTTCTAAGCCTACAAGAATCACAGCTCACAGTGCAACATTAATAGATAATATTTTTACAAACACGACAAATGGGGATGTATTCGGTGGTATATTGATGAGCGATCTTAGTGATCACCTACCAATCTTTACATTTTATCAAAAGTATCAATCTATTCCACTTACAATTCCAAAAAAGAAATCATTTATAATAAATACATCAAAGAAAGCATTAGATAAATTAAAGGATGATCTAACTAAACAAAACTGGGAAAGTGTATATATTAATGATGTAAATAAATCATACGATGTGTTCATGAATATTTTAGAAGCATTATATAAAAAAACTGTGTAGTGAAAACTTACACTACAAAGAATCATGTAGACCAACAGTGGATGACAAAAGGTTTAAAAAATGCTTGTAAAAAGAAAAACTATTTGTATTCATGCTTCCTAAAATGTAGAACAAAGGAAGCTGAAGATAAGTACAAACAATACAAAAATAAATTGGTTGGGATTATAAGAAAACACAAGAAAGAATATTACAGTGAATTGTTGAATAAAAGTAATGGGGATATGAGGGCGACGTGGAAAGTTGTGAATGGTGTGATAAATAAACATAAGGTAAACAATGGTATTCCACAGAACTTTAAAATAAATAATACGGAAACAAATGACAAAAATGAAATTGTAAATGGTTTTAATCAGTATTTTGTCAATGTCGGAACTAACCTTGCAGCTACGATCCCAGTAGTGAAAAATAAGATGAACCATTTGATCAAGGATTGTTCTGACAATATGTTTCTGAAGGAAACTGATAAAGACGAGATATTGAAAGTGGTTAATAATTGTATAGAAAAAAAATCCAAAGATTGTTTGAATATGGACATGTCGTTTGTGAAAAACATTATAAGTCATGTGATTGAACCATTCACTTACATCTGTAATTTGTCGTTTACAACTGGCATATTTCCAGATGGTATGAAGGTAGCCAAAGTGGTACCGTTTTTCAAAACGGGTGACAAATGCGAATTTAATAATTATAGACCAATATCACTATTACCACAGTTTTCTAAAATCTTGGAGAAATTATTCAGTATTAGATTAGATAAATTCATTGAACAACACAACATTATCACGAATAATCAATATGGTTTTAGAAGTGGTCATTCTACATCAATGGCACTTATGGATTTTGTTGAACAAGTATCTACTGCTATTGACCAACAACAATATTGTGTAAGTGTTTTTGTTGATTTAAAAAAAGCATTTGACACTGTTAATCATAGCATTCTCCTTAACAAATTACACAAATACGGATTAAGAGGTTTAGCCCTAAATTGGGTGTGTAGTTACTTAGACAACAGAAAGCAGTATGTGCAATTGGACGATGTAAAATCAGAGCAATGTACGGTTACATGTGGGGTACCTCAGGGATCCATTCTCGGGCCGAAATTATTTATTTTGTATGTTAATGATATAGTTAAAGTGTCTAATTTTATGAAGTGCATTCTTTTTGCTGATGACACAACTTTTTTCTGTTCTGGAAAAGATATCAATGAATTACTGGATTTGTTGATGAATGAGTTTCTAAAGATTCAAAATTGGTTTAGACTTAATAAATTATCATTAAATTTGGAGAAGACAAACTACATGATATTTAGTAATAAAAAACAATCAATTGATATTCCATTTCTGATCAGTAACTCATTGATTCAAAGAGTCAGTGAGGTAAAATTCTTGGGTGTAGTTATTGATGATAAGCTCTCATGGAAACAACACATCAATTTGGTCAAAACAAAATTATCTAAATCAATTGCAGTATTTTATAAAGTTAGATATCTATTTAATGATAAAGCATTTTATCTATTGTATAATTCAATTGCTGTGCCACATCTGATTTATTGTATAAATGTATGGGGCAAAGCTTGTAAAACCAACACATTCCCTCTTATTTTGCAGAAAAAAATTATAAGAGTTATGACAAGAAAACATTACTGCCACCCATCTAATGAATTGTTTAGTCAAATGAATCTACTGAAATTTTATGATTTAGTAGATTATAACATTTTGCAACTTATGTATAAAGCTCATAATTGTATGTTACCTTCAAACATCCAAATTTACTTTGTCAAAAGAGCTAGCAATTATAATCTCAAGGGAAAAGATATTTTTGTCAAACAAAAATTCAGAACAAGTTTAAAGGGAAGATCTACTGTGATACAGGGGGTTGGACTGTGGAATAATTTAAAGTCTGATTTTAAAGGACAACACCCACCGTGACAGTAACAATTCACCATATTGGAGAATTACTGTAGTATTTTATGAATTTTATTTTCATTTTTGCATTTGGGCCAGGCGAGGGTTAAAAAAAAAAAAAAAAACAACCCACTCCCGAATGAATCCGGAAACCTGGCCGAAAAGTCCCGAAGGGTCATGCCTTTTGTTACATGATCTCCACCCAGAAGGCAGAAGGTAGGAGTGAGTTTCCATGGAGGTTTATGAGAGAGAGTGCGTTAAAACTGCATATTTCCTGCATATTTCCTTGTGCATTTGTGTGTGGACCAGCGCTCTGATTTTATTTATTATTTATTTTATAACACCGCTGCGGACCTGTTGCTGCTCTCATTCATTCTGCCCAGAGGAGCGAGCCGCGAGCCGCGCGTGTCTCTGGCTCCTCGTTCTGCTGGTTCCTCGTTCCTTTGAAGTTCCTCGTGCCGGTGTAATTTGCTCCCTCGAGTGTATGTATTTGCTCTCGTCAGCCTTGTTGCGGGAAGCAGTGAAGCACGCGCGCGGGCAGAGCTCAGCTGCGAGGCTGGGTGCCTTTCTGATCACGGGGGGGGAGAGAATAAAAAGTCGATGCGGAAATGAATGAATTTGTCGCGATCAAACGAATTAAACTAGTATGTCTAAGTGGATGCTCGCTCAGAATATGAGTGAGCGACAGCAGGATTAATCAACACAGGCAGCTTTAGGGAATATTTAAAAATGCTTCCTTTTTCTTTTCCCTCGCTCGCCTGTAACTCCAAGGCGTCACTTTGGTGACGTGAATGCCCAAGTGAATGCCCATATATGGAGAGGGGCAGATTTTCCCGGAGCTGCATGCTAAAATCTGCTATAAATCATGAAATAACACATTTAGTGTTATTTCTCCACAATATAAGTAAACGCTCCTGTATTATTTTTAAATAAACTAATAAATATTAATGGCGATGCAATTTGAAAACATGGTGGGTGTTGGGCTTTAAGGAAGCCAAATCGATTGATGTCTTTAAGAAACGTGTTAAAGTTGATTTGTTGAACAGATATAAATGACTGTATTGAGTATATATATAATTTCTGGTTAAACGAGTTGTTTACTTATTTAGTTGTTATAGAGCACTTAGTTTGTATTAGATGAAAAAAGGAGCAGATTTAATAAGATATTTTCTTCATCTGCTATCTTTCATTTTATGTTTTTTTCTTTTCATTTTCATATATTTATGTTATTTGTTGTATTTTTATAAAATGAATAAACTTTAATAAAATAAAATAAATAAAAATAAAAAATAAATTTGAATGAAATTCAACCCTCGCGCTGAGGTTGTTTGAATGAGTCCCGCCCCTGCTGCAAACAACGAATCAAATGTGAGCAGTACATGACGTCAAACTGGGTCCGTGGGGCTCGACCCGATAGAACCACGGTGGAGATGGTTCCAGAACAAGGGTGGATCCCGGGCGGAAAAGGTAAATGCGAACACGCCGAACCCGGGTTAGAAGCAGGGAGAGCCGGGGAGGGCTAGCCAATGCGAAAACGGCTTATGACATTTTTAGCCATTGTGCCGACATGAAATCAGGAAAAACAACCGTCACCTCTTTTATACTGAAGTGGGTGGAGCCGCACCAGGGGTTGCTAGGTGAGGGGCTGGACTCAGGTTTGAGGTAGGTTGTGGCTGCGGTTTGTGACGTCACAAACCGCAGGAAGTGAAAACGAAGTGTTTCTATCAAAGATAAATAAATATACTTAGAGTAAATAAACCACTGGGTGCATTTTTTTGGCCCTAGGACTGTTTTTTTATGAAGTACATACCCAAAGTTGAGTAAAAAAAACATTAAAAAGTGAATTTTGAATATGTGGTCCCCTTTAATTCATTTCTTGTCCAGCAACAGTTTGCAACTTCCTTATATGGAGTTGTTTTTGACTAAAATAAGTTTCTGTTACTGAAACATTTAGGGATGTGCCGATCAGGTTTTTTGAAACCGATACCGATACCGATACCGATCTCCTATGTGTGACGATCACCGATACCGATCACAATTACCGATCGCTTATATGTGTGCCGATCACATATACCGATCACCGATCAGATGGATTGCCTGTAACTTATGAGTGCTGCTTCTGGCTACAAGATCTGAAAAGTTTTCAGATCTTGTAGCCAGAAGCAGCACTCATGTTCTTTTCAGAACCATAAAATCACTAGCCTGGCCCTCGCCTTCCTGCACAGCTCTGCTCAATTCTCATTTCCCTTCACTGCACAGTCTGGGACTTCTCCCATCCACAAGGATTTCTCCGGTAGATTTTTGTTCGGACCAATCAGAGAACAGAAGGGACGGAGTTTTGGACCCTAACCCACGCCCCCACCTGTCCCAGCGCGCAGAGCCCTATAAAAGGGCTCTGCCAGCGCGCAGTCAGCGAGCACCGGCATGTTCTCATTCAAAGCGATGCAAAGCGATGCAGAACTGTTTTATATGTGACACAAATTTATTAATTTCCCCTTCTTAATCCCTTATCTGGAGTTTTCTTTTGTTTTTTGGGCCAAAAGTCAAGTGATCGCTCGCGCCCTCCTCCTTCTCTCCCTCCGCTGAAATGAACAAGGAAATGGCTGTCACGAGAATTAAACTCGGGTTTTACGTTGCTGACCGAGTCCCATCAGATGTTCTGGTCTTCTGGTGAGCTGGACCAGCGATCCATGGTTTTATTGTATTTTATTAAAACGTTTTATTAACATATAAACACAGAATTTCCAGCGCGGCAGCCGGCAGCAAGAGAAAACAGGAGGCGGAGCAGTTATCAGTCAAGTTCACCAGAGCACGGGGAGCAGCCATACATGGCTCTGAGGGGAGGGAGCAGAACGCTTTCCCTGTTCAAAATATCCAATGGTTTTGTTCCTCAGCAGAGCCCACGCCTCCAGCAAGAATCGTTTTAAAATGGAGAGGTCCCAGACCCTAGTCTGAAGCGAAGTGAAGGACAGGGTGTGGTTTTAACCAGGCTATAAAATCACCATAATTCAGACAAAAACATATTTTTACTCATTTATTTCAGAGAACAAAGTAAATAAAAGTAATTATCAACTGCATTATCAAAGAAAAATGTTTACCTTACTAACTTTCAATAAATAAATAAAAGGTTTTTTATTGTTTAAAAAAAAAACACATCTATTACTTCATATAAAAAACTAAAATACCCCATTTGCTACTTAAAGCTGCACTGTTGGCTGTTTTTACAAATGGCTTTATAAATACGTAAAGTATCATTATTATTATTATTTTTTTTATAATTTCGTGCTTTTTTGAACAACTTCCTGCGGGAACCAGGTGGCGGTAATGCGCTTAATATGAGTTCGCCAACCGCCATTAAACTCTATAGAAGAAGAAGAAGAAGAAGAACCAGGAACCAAAATACCGCCTCCGCCATTTTACATTCATTAGTTCCACACTCTGCAGTCGGCTTTTGGAGGACTGTTTCTCCCATAAGAGGATGCCTCATACGGATAAATTAACTGGAAACACTCCCTGTCCCTAGACAGCTCCCCCCACTCAGACGTTCGATGCCGGAACAAAGAGTGATCACATCGTGGCGCCAAGATAGTTCCCCCATGCTAAGAGACTGCTTTGAAAACACAAACTGGTCTGTCTTCAAAGAGGCAGCTACGAATGGAAGTTCAGTTGACCTGGAACTTTATGCTTCCTCAGTCCTGGGTTACATCAGTACATGTGCTGAAAATGTATCCATAAGAAAGTGTGTTAAATTTTACCCCAATCAAAAACCCTGGCTAAATAAGGATGTCCGCACCCTGCTGGCAGCCAGGGACACTGCATTCAAGTCTAAAGATACTGAGGAGTTGAGAAAGTGCAGGAGAGAACTGGATGATGGCATAAAGAAGGCCAAAGCCGCGTATGCACAGAGGATCGAGGGACAGTTCACCTCACATGATCCACGGAGCATGTGGCAGGGCATCAAATGCTTAACAGACTACAAGGGCAAAAGCAAACAATGCCCCAGGGACCCATCCCTGCCTGATGCCCTCAATAAGTTTTATGCACGTTTTGATGATCCAAACAGACCAACTAGCACCAGACTCACCTCATCACCAGACGAGGAGCACCTCAAAGTGACCGCAGCAGAAGTGAGAGGTAGTCTCAGAAGGATCAACCCTCATAAAGCTACGGGTCCAGACAACATCCCAGGGAAAGTTCTGAAGGAATGTGCGGACCAGCTCTGTGAGGTGCTGGCTGACATCTTCACCACCTCACTTGCACTGGAGTCAGTTCCCACCTGCCTGAAGACTGCCACCATCATCCCAGTCCCAAAAAGCTCCACAGTGACTGGTCTGAATGACTATAGACCGGTGGCCCTCACCCCGATAGTCGCTAAATGTTTTGAGAAACTGGTCATGTCCCACATCAAGACAGCCGTCAACATCAACGAGGACCCTCATCAATATGCATACCGTGAGAACCGATCAACAGAGGACGCCATCTCCTCTGTGGTCCACACTGCTCTCACCCACCTGGATCAGAAGGACTCATACGTGCGTCTGCTCTTTGTGGACTTCACATCTGCCTTCAACACCATGATCCCCCAAACTCTGATAGACAAACTATCCACACTTGGACTAAGCCCCTCTATTTGTAACTGGGTCTTAGACTTCTTAACAAACAGACCACAGTCCGTGAAGATCCACAACTTCTCCTCCTCCACCATCACCCTCAGCACTGGCTCTCCTCAGGGATGTGTGCTGAGCCCTCTTCTGTTCACTCTGCTCACATATGATTGTACAGCCACACATCCAGGCTGTCATATTGTTAAGTTTGCAGATGATACAGCTGTGGTGGGATGCATCACAGATAATGATGAATCCAGCTACAGACAGGAGGTGGAACATCTGGAGAGCTGGTGCAAAGAGAACAACCTTCACATGAATGTGAAGAAGACGAAGGAGATGATTGTGGACTTCAGAAGGAACAAACACACCCACACCCCACTGTATATAGGTGGATCTGCGGTGGAGGTGGTCTCCAGCTACAAGTACCTGGGTGTACACTTGAACGATAACCTCAGCTGGAGCAATAACACCACCAGCCTGATCAAGAAAGGTCATCAGAGACTCTACTTCCTCAGACGGCTGAGACGAGCCGGTCTGAGAAGCTCAGTCCTCACCTCGTTCTACAGGTGTGCAGTGGAGAGCGTCCTGTGCTCCAGCATCAACGTGTGGCATGGAGGCTGCACAGTTGCAGAGAGGAAAGCTCTACAAAGAGTGGTGAAGGCTGCACAGAAGTCTGTGGGAGTCAGTCTCCCCACCATCACAGACATTTACACCTCCAGATGCAGAAAAAGAGCCACCTGCATCATGAAAGACCTCACTCACCCAGCACACTCACTCTTTGCACCACTCCCCTCGGGACGGAGGTTGAGGAGCATCAAATGTAGAACCACTAGACTGAGGAACAGCTTCTACCCTGAGGCTGTCAGACTCATGAATAAATAAATAATAAGAATAAACACTGCAAAATGTCACATCATGCTGATACTGATCTGTTTCTTGTTGCTGCGTTCATCTGTGACCATCTGCTCATGTTCGTGCTGCTGTTTATAATGATGTTTTTCTACTACATTAGGGCTTAGTGTATTACTAGCTGATGTCTCTCTTAGTTAATCCTAGATGTTATTATTGTTTTTCTCTTGCATTTGTTGTTGGATGTAACTGGGACCCTGTGTACATAATCTCGTTTTCAACACATGTACTACATGCGGTGCAAATGACAATAAATTCTCTCTGACTCTGACTCTCTGATCTCTGTGAATGTCTCAGGACTGGAGCAGCAGCCGCGATCGCTCCGCCGAACGCTCCCACAGCACCGCGCGAGACCAGCAGCTCATGGTATGAGCTAAGGCTAACATGCTAAACCAGAGCTGCCACAGACAGCCGGCTTTGTGCGATCAGAGGTTCCTGGAGCTCGCCTCGATGTCGGACTGGAAGCAGAAGATATCGGGGGACACCCAGCTAACTTGGAATAACAAAGCCGACAGCCTTTTTGAAGCCGCAGCTAAACTGGACTGCCCGTAACTGCGCAGCGGAGCGGACTCGGTGGGGCTACTCGGTGGGGCTACATGCTAACAGGTGTTGCTTATGGCGGCGCTGGCAGACGGCTTTTGGTAAGTTATTAAAACGTATTAAAACATTTTAATGACGAATTAGGTTTGTTGTGTTGAAGGACTTCGTTGAAATTCCTCCACGAGGTACTTTTTCGTCGCACGTTTTGCAGTTAGCAAACTTCGCATCACAGGCTCTGTGATCGGTAATTGAAGGAAAAAGCCGATCACATACGCTTTAATGATTATCGACCGATTATGATCGGTGACCGATCGATCGGCACATCCCTAGAAACATTCTGTCATGAAACCAATCCTAGTTTTGCTCATCTTGAGCGGTTGGTCAGCATTCTTCCCATTTCATTCAACAGGGAGTGGTTGCAACTTGTCAAACTAAATCAGTCCCACAGACACCTCCACACTCTCCACAGACAAGAAGCTGCAGTGTTACAAGCCTCTGGCAGCAGCAGCTTGGAACTAAATTTGGGCAGCACGGTGGCACAACTGGTAGAGCTGCTGCCTCTCAGCGAGAAGGTTGCCGGTTCAAATCCCGGTCCGGGGCATTTCTGGGTGGAGTTTGCATGTTCTCCCCGTGCATGCGTGGGTTTCCTCCGGGTACTCCGGTTTCCTCCCACAGACCAAAAAACATGCTTGTCACGCCTAGTACCCACTGCACAACTCGAAACGCGCCTGCCGTCCCCTTTTGGCCGCTGGTCACGGTCCCACTGGCCACTGAACACCGTCTGATGACGTCCACTAGGGGGCAGCAGAGGGAGGGGTCTCTGGCTTGTTTTCCGGGTTCAGTTGTTGTTTTAACTGCACCTCCGACGGTCTTCGATGAGATTAAAACTTTTTTTTATGTTTGGGGTGATCTACACTGGAGAGGACAGCAGCCTGTCAGCAGCAACTGTAAAAATGCCACGTTTCTTACCGGAGTTTGGTTCCAATTCCTGGAGGCTGGATCCGGTGAGTTTAAAAAGTCCGAAAAAAGTCCCGTTGTGGTTGTGTAATCAGATAGCGAGGCTCTCCCGACTGTTTGCCGGATGCGTCGAGCCGCCAGAGATCAACATTTGGGACGTCGGCGGCTCGACGGCGACGCGCGCGTGCGTGTGCAGGCTGCCACCGCGCCGCTTCGATCAGTTGAATCGCGCCGCTTCCTTGTTCGCCCTGACTCCACGCGTCTCCTCCATAGACTTTGAATGTAAACCGGCCGCTTCGGCCGCTCGACAAAGGGGGCAGTGGGTACTAGGCATTAGGCTGATTGGTGGCTCTATAGCTATACTCCGGGCTGGATTTCCGGGTGTCCAACTTCCCCATATAGGAATCACTCCTCTTAACATTTTAGCTGCACGTAAAAGTTAGAGATTATTCGTTATATTTTAAAACCCTGGCTGCGCGCAACAGTTAGACAATATTAGTTATTGTTTAATGACATTCAGGTCGCGCTGAAAGGCGGAAATGGGTGTGCGCTTCGTGTTATTTACGTTGTAACATAAGCTGATTTGTGATCAGTTATTAACAAAAATTTAACTCAGAAACACTAATTCAGCTAACAATTGTTTTAGGGGTTTCTCGTTTCTGTAGTTAAATTTGAATGAAATTCAACCCTCGCGCTGAGGTTGTTTGAATGAGTCCCGCCCCTGCTGCAAACAACGAATCAAATGTGAGCAGTACATGACGTGAACTGGCTCTGTCGGGCTCGGCCCGATAAGAACCACGGTGAAGATGGTTCCAGAACAAGGGTGGATCCCGGGCGGAAAAGGTAAATGCGAAGACGCCGAACCCGGGTTAGAAGCTGGGAGAGCCGGGGAGGGCCGGCCAATGCGTAAACGGCTTTTATGGATCTGTGTCAGTCTAATGAGTCACTAAAATAACCCGGTTCACTTTACGGATCTGGGTCAGTCTAATGAGTCACTAAAATAACCCGGTTCACTTTATGGATCTGGGTCAGTCTAATGAGTCACTAAAGTAACCCGGTTCACTTTATGGATCTGGGTCAGTCTAATGAGTCACTAAAGTAACCCGGTTCACTTTATGGATCTGGGTCAGTCTAATGAATCACTAAAGTAACTCGGTTCACTTTATGGATCTGGGTCAGTCTAATGAGTCACTAAAGTAACTCGGTTCACTTTATGGATCTGGGTCAGTCTAATGAGTCACTAAAGTAACTCGGTTCACTTTATGGATCTGGGTCAGTCTAATGAGTCACTAAAGTAACTCGGTTCACTTTATGGATCTGGGTCAGTCTAATGAGTCACTAAAGTAACTCGGTTCACTTGAGTCGTTCACTCTTTGTTTGTTTCGGATCAGCACAGAGAGTAAGAAGTAACTCCTTTATCTTCCAGAAAACTGCTACTAACTTGTAACAAAGTCACTGGAGAGAAAGAATAAAGACACAAACCTAAAAGATGCAGTTGATGGTTGGGACTGAAAACAGCATCTAACATGTGTCTTGCTCCGTTTGTTCCTGAGCTGCAGCTCTACTTCCAAAATCCTCAGACTTTTCTTCTTCCTCTGCTTCCAGCTGTTTGAGCCGCTGTCTCCACATCTGTTCACTTCCGGTCAGCAACATTTACAGATGTTACAGCTCAATTTAACGTTCACTTCAACTCATTTGAGCAGCAGTCGAGAGAAAAGGCCTTCAGCTCGTAGCTACGGAGCACAACAAACACTGACGTCAGAACTGAACAACTTCCGGTGCTGGGAGAACATCACTTCCGTTAGCTGCTGCTCTTCAAAATAAGAGCTCGAAAGGAGCTGCTCTTCAGCTCTACATAATAATAATAATAATAATAATAATAATAATAATAATAATAATAATAATAATAATAATAATAAATTCAATTTATACCGCACTTTTCATTAATAAAAATCTCAAAGTGCTACAACAATAAAACAAGTGATAAAATCAAATAAAATCAATAATGGTATCAACTAAGATTAAAGACAGAATCATGTGGAGGCAGAATAGGCCTGCTTAAAAAATAAATAAATAAATAAAACAAGTGGTAAAATCAATAATACTATAAACCAAGATCAAAGATAAAATCATGCGGAGGCAGAATAGGCTTGCTTAAAAAGAAAAGTCTTTAAACCGCTTTTAAAGTCAACCAGTGACTGTGGAGTTCTCAGGCAGTCAGGGAGGGAGTTCCATAGGCGGGGGGCAGCCACACAGAATGCCCGGTCTCCCATGGTCCTTAATTTGGTTCGTGGAATGTGAAGTAGATTACTGTTCTGTGATCGTAGAGACCGGGTGGATGAATATGGAGCAAGAATGTCCTTTAGATATCAGGTGAAGTTCCGTGTAAGCATTGGTGTGTAATGAGAGCAGTTTTGTATTGAATTCTGTAGGTGACAGGAAGCCAATGGAGGTTATGAAGAATGGGTGTAATATGTTCAAATTTACGAGCTTTAGTTTCTGTGTTCCCATGGCAACTTGTCAATATTTCACTGAATTTAGACCCATCTGATGTAGTTTAAGAAGGATTAGTATTTAATCAACACAAACTAGATGATGTAATGAAAGATGAGCAGCTTGTGGTGCATCTTCAAGCAGAGCAGAAAGAAAAGTGTTGAATCTTCATGAACACACGTCTGGGATCAACCTCTTTATCAGAGTCCTGGAAACATCTGGATCCTTCTTCAGGATCTGAACAGCTGCTGTCTCCTTGGTCTTCAGGCTCAGACATTTGTCCACTTGGACAAAAACAGCCTTCAGCAATAAACTCCAGGACGGAGTGATGAGAGGAGCCGCCGAGCAAAGTTTGACCAGCTTTAATGTCAGCTTTAGTCAGTGTGACTGTGGACAGAAACTTGTTCAAGTTCTTTTTTCTTTTTGTCATTCCAGACACATTTAAATCACAGAGACATCAAATCACATTTCTTCATCAAATAAACAACAATCAGGTAGAAAAACTGTCATCAAGTCCTAAAGTTCAGCCATTCTCTTAGAAAAAACATCAAATAGTTGTGTAACATCATTACATGTTGTATAAATATAGAATACAGGCTGATCCATGAATCAAATGAGATCAACTTTATTAATAAAGCAGATTTAAACAACAAGAGTTGACCAATGTGCTGAACAACAAACTCCAAAATAACATCCATAAAACAACAAAGTGAAGGTGTTCAAACACAACATTTAAGAACAAGTCCAAATCTATTCTTAAAGGAGTCAATGAAAAAAGACTTGAGCTGCTAAAATCATTGGAAGCCAAAGGAAATGAACTTTTCAGTTTGAAACGTCTCAATCCAGAGGCTGAACATGATGGAGAGTAGAAGACTGTTGAGGCTCTTGTTGAATTCTTTCACTTTGAATTCTTCAACTTCACGTGGATCAAACTGGAACACATTTCTAACTATTTCACTCCTTTGATTCTGTCAAACAGATGTGAGCAAGAGGAAACAGCTGTTAAAGGAACACTGGCCTCAACCACCACATGCTGCTGAAATCACTTGTGGACAATATTTTCCACTGATGATCCACAGAAAAGTCATCTTGTGTGCAGCGTTCAAAATGACTTTTCCTGCTGCGTTCATGTTTCCACTTTGTTTTCACAGCAGCAGATGTTTGCAGCAAAGTGGACTTTATTTCAGCTGATGTGTCCCGAGTGTTTGAGTCTGAGACCAGAGACATGTTGGAGTCTGCTCACAAGAAACACTTCAATGAACACGTCCAGCTTCAAGTGTCTCACAGAAACCTCTGTTTGTCTTTCTCTAAAGTCTTCAGAGTGGACAATCAAATGATGTCCTCGCATCACTTTTCACATTTAGGACACAATTTAAAACAGCAGCACAACCAGCTGTTTGATGAAACACTATGTGACTCCATGAAGCATCAAATATTCTACATTTAGCTGCTGATGAAGGAAAGAAAATCATTTTGACTTTGAAAACATCTCAACTCTGTGAGTTCAGTCAAAAAACACAAACACAAAAACACTTTTGGATGAAAAAACATTTGAGTGTTTCAAAACATGAAAGTAGTTTCTATGTTGAAACATTTCCAGATGTGTTTTTGAACTGTTCCTCTGGATCATTCAAACATCTGTTTATTGTCTGTCTGTCCATCCATCATCTAAAGCCTGAGCTTCACAACCAAACATTTCTGACAAACACTGAACCAAAGGTTCACTTTGAAATGAAGCTTTGAACTATTTAACATCAACTTTCACATTCGTTAACAAAACTTTGTGATTTGATGGAAACATGAGTTTTGGAAACTTTAAAAATAAAAAGATTTAATTACAGTCATAAGATTTTTGATGTCCAAAGAATGATTTAGATTTAAATGTCTTTGTGTTTGACTATAAAATGGACAAAAATGTCTCCGTTGAGCTCAAACTGGTTTCTGTGGAGTTTTGGATCTTTTGAATCCAAATCATTGGATCTGTTGATGTTCACTGATTTACTAAACTCAAACCTCTGATGGATTTCTTGAAATGTGCGCAGGTTTCTGTGAGGAAAACATTGAACATTTACATTTGCAACAGTCGCTGGATGTGCTGAACAAAACGTTGAACTTTGTGAAAAACAAACATTTTATTTCTTGTATGTTTAGAAGTTCAGAGTAAAAACACTCAGCACAAAGTCATGAAGAGCGCTCCAACAAATCAGGAAGTCAAAAACTAAATCCTTCAAGTTTGTTCTCATCTCGATGCTTAATGCATTCCTCATTAAAGAATTATCAACCAAAATGGAGCCAGCTGCCAACTAGCATGTGTTTGTTTAGCTGCGGAAACAGCCGAAGTGACAGAAAATAGGTGAACAATGTTGACGTGTGTGGAAAAGTTGTTTGTGATGGAGAACAGTTTGAATTTGTTACTTTGTGTTTATGTTCTAATTTGTTGAGTAAAGTTTGGCAGCAGATAAATGATGACTTCTGTTTTATTATTATTATAGCTGCTTTACTCATTTTGTCTCTTTTATTTAGCGTTTAGCTGCAGATTCATTCTTATATTTCCACCTAAACGTCTTCTAGGAGATTCTACGCTTGTCCCATTCCTCCATATTTGTTGACCTCCACAGACTCCAGCAGACAAATGGAGCTCCATCATGTGACTCCAGTTTCCACATGATGTTTGTCACATTCAGCTGAGTGCTCTGTTTACACACAGTTTGTAGACACATTTCAGAATTACACATGAATATATGTGGAAAACTACCGGAGTCAACTCTTTCACACTGGAGGAGAACATTTTCATGTTTGACTTCATAGTTTGTAACGAGGAGCTTTTAAAGAAACTCCCTCCAAGTCTTCACTGGATGAACATGAAGTGATGAAGCTTTGGATCCATCTTGATCCACAATGATCTCCATGCAGTCCTCTGACTCTGATGTGCAGGTGAAGCTGTGGAAAAAGAGCTGTGAGCTTGTGGGCCTTCAGGAGGCCTGATGCAGCCTGATGGGACCATCACACTGAACAAGTCCACAACCTCCTCCATCATCAGGGACACTGAGGACAACACTGAACCTCTGTCTTCACTGTTTATTCACAAAGTGTCCAACTCTTTTCATACACGTGTCTTTAGAGTTACGTCACCAAAATTCAAGTCATTTAGATTCAGACAGCAACAATTTACAACATAAAGTTTAGAAACAGAAAAATCCCACTGACCATCAACAGGAACATCTGACTCAGTCTGTGGTCCTCCCCCAGAAAATGTTGAATAAAGTAGATGTGATTTCCTGCATTTTGTTGTATTTTAACAGGTTGTTAAACATCTACATTTGTAAACATTTTCATCCTACCCCCCTCCTCCTTGACGGTTCCGACTCTTCTCCTCTGAATTCACTGTCTGACTCCACATGTGAAACCTCCAGGCACCTCCTCCGTCTGTTCATGTCCGTTGCCTGTGGGCTCCTGCCCGCGTACGACTGCCTGGTTAGCTCGGCACTCACCCCCACCACTCTTTAAGGGGCGGAGATTTTTTAAGGGTGGAGGCAGATTGTGATATTAACAAGTTGTAAGTGGCTGTTGTGTTTAAAATGAGTGTTTATGTAATTATTTTCAGTTTACATATTCAATATAAGTTTTGTTTGTTCAAGGCAGTCATATTTGTTCATAACTTTATTATTAATAAGCCTGAGTTACCGGATCCAAACAAACAGTTACTGGAACACAACCTGTCAAAATAAGAGTTCCCGGATCCTGTTCCAGCAACAAATTAAGCACAGAGTTAAACCAAATCAAGATGGCCGCCACAGCTAATACAGTTTAGGCCACAGGAAAATAAGTGTCCCTCAGTGAAATGTTTAGATATTTAACTAACAGTTGGTGTGGTAGTAGCTGACAGTAATCCAGAATAAATGTTCAAGTATGAACAGATCAGGTGTAACATCACTTCATCACATGAGCTCATATTTTGGTGAATTCCTTGAAGTTTTCTTGCTCTTTACTTCTGATAGAAACAGATTAGACGTCAGTGTCTTTGGACTGTGTCCAACTTTGGACCAAGTCTCAGGATTTCGTCTCTTTACTTTCCTTCACATTGAACCATTTGTACTTTTCAGCTGGACACACAGAAACAAGAATGAGAGCGTGTGCAGCTGGAAATCCCTCTCCAGCTGCTCCAGCTGTGAATGGACAAACAATAGTTTGTGTGTGTTCATGTTGGAGACGTGTTGCTGGAAGGACGGCCCTGTGCTCCATTTTCAGCTGTTTGCTTCATGTTGGATGAAGAGCAACATGTCTCTCCTTCAAGCTGCTTCAATACATTTAGTCAAACTTCCATCCTGGACTCCTGACTCATTATTTCTGAGGAATTTTATAACAACATCATGAGACGTCACGCTCAGAGTATGTTTTGTAAATAACTCTCAGCTACTACCACCTCAGAGTTAGACTCAACATCTGTAACACTGACTGAGTTGGAGACATTTATGTGTCGTCTGTTGTTATTTAACTATGAATTGGACCATCTTGAATTGGACTGGCTCCAAAGTCAAATCAGTTCTAAATGTTCCCACAGTGATTACTTTCTGGAAGTTTCCTTAAACTCTGTCCAGTGGTTTTTGAGATATTTTGCTAACAGACAAACAAGATTGACTGCAATAATTATTGCTAAAGTTTTAAGCAAAGATTTTGTGCATTGAGTGGCACTTGGAGTATGTTTTATGAAATAATATTGGCTCTATCTTTGTCAAATGTTAGCAAAATATCTGTGAAACTGACTGAATTATAGACATTTCTGTGTAACATGAGTTTTCTGTTCAACCATCAAGAACTGGATCGTCTCCAAAACTTAAATCAGTTGTAGACGTACATCCACTGATTATCTCTGGAAAGTTTCATTAAAATATCTTCACTGGTTTATGAGATATTTTGCTAACAGACAGAGTTGAGAATAAGAATTAAATGTCAGAATTTTAAACTAAGGTCTCAGACAATTTCATGAGTTCACCACCAGAGGGAGACCCCCACAGTCAACCTCACTGACACCTTTACAACAACAATCTGTCATCAGGAGATTTAAAGGCTTTTCTCAGTCTGGCAGCAACTTGCTCATATTTTTAATCATGTGATGAAACAAGGGCTGCTGGGAAACAGAGTTCTAATAAATAAACAGGAACTTGTGAACATAATGGAAGTAAAATCTATTTTAAGTGATTCAAAGGCCACTGAGTTGTCTGTTTCTGCACCATGTGAGCTGTGGAACCAATAATTGTGAAAATGATGTTTACATCTGTTAAAAACTGTGTTTAAAGCATCGACAACTTAAATTACAGCATTTTTAATATTCCTATATTTCACCTGAACATTGTGTCATTGCTCAGGAGGAAACTTTTTGAAATAGTGACACTTAAAAAAAAACAAAATAATTAGACTTTATAACTGTGTTTATTATTTAATTATTTATTAGAGAAATTTGACCATTAAAAGTAAAAGCTGATTTAATACATTATTAATTTGAAGATTTTCTAAATCATCAACCAAAGGAAAGCACATTTCAGCTGAAATCAGCTGATGTTGAAAAAGCTCAAGAAAATAATGAAGTGTGTTTAAAAATAAATGTTACAGCTAAAATGTAAACACATCTTTGGAGCTATTTCTTCATTTATTATTCAACTTTGAAGTCATTTCTGCTGAGGCCAGTCTCTTTAAATAAAGACTTCCTGTGAGCTGCTAGCTCTCAGTGTGTTAGGGATGACTCTCAGCTACCACAACATCTGGTTTTTGCTCAACATCTGTAAAACTGACTCAGTTGTAGCCATGTTTGTGTTTTCTAATCTCAATTATCAGATTAACTCCTACAGTTAATCTGTTGTACGTGTACATTCAATTACTTTCTGACAGTTTCATTAAAATACATTTACTGGTACATGAGATATTTTGCTAACAGACACACAGGCAGGCTAATATGAGTGCCAGACTTTGGTGGTGGTGGTGCTAAACAGTTCATAGTAACACAGCAGAGGTGTTTGTCCCTTGTTGATGTGAATCTTTAGGTTTGAATCCTCTTTATTTGTCTCTAAGTTGATGGAAGCATCAAAGTGATGCATGTAGAACAGAAACTAAAGGTTCTCACATGTTCTCAGTCTCCAAGAGCAGCTGCACAACCTGAACATGTGCAGCTGCTCTGCTCCCAGTCCTTTGTTGCAAGTCTCAAGAGTTCAAGAGTTTGATTCTCATCATTCCACAACATGACATGCATGAGGAGGAACCAAACAGTTCCTGAGCTCCACTTATGTCAGCATTTAAGAAGTAAAGAAGAAAATAAAACTTTATAACTTGATGTTGATTTATTTTCTCACACTTCACCTGCTTCTCTTTACTGCTGCCAGAAAGGAGAATGATGAAGTGATGTTGTTTAGAAGAAAATGTCTCGCTCACTTTTCTTCATGTCACTGCCACAAGTGACAGCAGCTCTCTGCATGTGCTGCATCACTTGATTGATGTGACAGGAGGAAAGGAGAGGTGTTTGTGAACTCTTCAGAGTGAGCTCTCGTCCAGTGCTCCCTCAGCAGGAGCTCTAAGTCTTCCTTCTTCTCTTCTCCTCCATCCTGTTGGAAGCTGCACACTATTGACTTCAGCTCACATGTTCAAAAACATGCATGTTAGGCTCACATGTTCAAAAACATGCATGTTAGGCTGCCTTCAGGCCCAGGAGGAGCATGCAGAGAGATGTGTGCTCTCAACGGGGTTTGCCTGCTTAAATAAAGCTTCATGAATAAATCAATAGTTTGATCACATTTCAGTCAGTTTGACATGAACACACATGACGTCATGTTTTATTTCTGGTTGTGGGCTTCTGTGTCTGAGAGTCTTTCTAATGGAAACAGGATCAATTCTCTTCAAGTTCCTGTCACATGCAGTTTTCATGATAAACACTAAAGCGTTCATGGAAAGAGAACATTACTGATGTATGGCAGAATCAATTCACGCAGCTCACATGAACAGTTGTGGAGATATTTGCATGTGCAGGAACGGAGAGATGACAACGCCTGCATGGAAACACATCATTGCTACAACAGCTAACACAGACAGGAGCACAGAGTCTGATGTTTCTTTACATTATTCACAGTCACTATTAAAGAAAGATGAAGAAGAGTCACATCTTGTAGAAACAAAGATTTTGAAAGACTTCTTCCTCTTTGTTGTCACTTCCTGTTTCACTCCGGCCATGCCATGGAACTAATTCATGGATATTATGCAGAATTTATTCTATATTAACATGTTCTTCCTCTTTTTGTGTTCGTGCATGTCACAGGCATTTGAAGGTCCAGTTTCTTAGGTCCACCTGTAGAATCCAGTCCAACAGTGGTGCTGCTGGGAGGTGGACTGGTCTCCAGTTTGAATTAAATTCACAGTTTGAGCTCAAAGCTCACACAGAAGAAGTGTATTCTAGTCAGAGGGTTTCTAACATTCAGAGCCTCGTGTGTGTAAAGTGTTGTCTTAGTAGCAGAAAGCCTCTGATCCTGCTCCAGTGGGCCGTCCAGAACAAACACCAGTGGATGGAGACACGTCCAACACTGTGGACAGAGTGGACGTCAGAAAGTGTGTGGAGGTTTGAAAGCAGAGCTGTTGTGTTGCTCTGGATCAAAAGCTTCAGCTCCAGCTGCTCTGTTCAAATGGAAACACTAAATGCTTCATTTGATCATTTCTCTGTCCACTTCTTCATTTTCAGCCTGTTCTCTGCTTCACTCTTGTTGCTCTATTTGCAGCCTCTTCAGTGGATTCTTGCTGCGGTCATGTGATCACTGTGCAGGATCAATCACCTCCAGGATCATTGGTTCAACAAGTCAGTAGAGATGATAGAAGAACCAGCAGATGTTCAGTGGAAACGTTTCACCTGCTGTCACAATGTGTTTCTATTAGAACCTTCAAGTGGACGCATTAGAGCAGACAGGAGAAAGAAAACATGTCTCCTGTTCCTGCAGATGTTCAGCAGACAAACATCTGGCTGCACACTCCCAAACCTTGGTTCTGGTGAGTTCTGTTCACAGAACCTGCTGGCTCACAAGAAGCCCACATGGTTCATCAACATCTGGCTCACAAGAAGCCCACATGGTTCATCAACATCTGGCTCACAAGAAGCCCACATGGTTCATCAACATCTGGCTCACAAGAAGCCCACATGGTTCATCAACATCTGGCTCACAAGAAGCCCACATGGTTCATCAACATCTGGCTCACAAGAAGCCCACATGGTTCATCAACATCTGGCTCACAAGAAGCCCACATGGTTCATCAACATCTGGCTCACAAGAAGCCCACATGGTTCATCAACATCTGGCTCACAAGAAGCCCACATGGTTCATCAACATCTGGCTCACAAGAAGCCCACATGGTTCATCAACATCTGGCTCACAAGAAGCCCACATGGTTCATCAACATCTGGCTCACAAGAAGCCCACATGGTTCATCAACATCTGGCTCACAAGAAGCCCACATGGTTCATCAACATCTGGCTCACAAGAAGCCCACATGGTTCATCAACATCTGGCTCACAAGAAGCCCACATGGTTCATCAACATCTGGCTCACAAGAAGCCCACATGGTTCATCAACATCTGGCTCACAAGAAGCCCACATGGTTCATCAACATCTGGCTCACAAGAAGCCCACATGGTTCATCAACATCTGGCTCACAAGAAGCCCACATGGTTCATCAACATCTGGCTCACAAGAAGCCCACATGGTTCATCAACATCTGGCTCACAAGAAGCCCACATGGTTCATCAACATCTGGCTCACAAGAAGCCCACATGGTTCATCAACATCTGGCTCACAAGAAGCCCACATGGTTCATCAACATCTGGCTCACAAGAAGCCCACATGTTTCATCAACATCTGGCTCACAAGAAGCCCACATGTTTCATCAACATCTGGCTCACAAGAAGCCCACATGGTTCATCAACATCTGGCTCACAAGAAGCCCACATGTTTCATCAACATCTGGCTCACAAGAAGCCCACATGTTTCATCAACATCTGGCTCACAAGAAGCCCACATGTTTCATCAACATCTGGCTCACAAGAAGCCCACATGTTTCATCAACATCTGGCTCACAAGAAGCCCACATGTTCATCAACATCTGGCTCACAAGAAGCCCACATGTTTCATCAACATCTGGCTCACAAGAAGCCCACATGGTTCATCAACATCTGGCTCACAAGAAGCCCACATGTTTCATCAACATCTGGCTCACAAGAAGCCCACATGTTTCATCAACATCTGGCTCACAAGAAGCCCACATGGTTCATCAACATCTGGCTCACAAGAAGCCCACATGGTTCATCAACATCTGGCTCACAAGAAGCCCACATGGTTCATCAACATCTGGCTCACAAGAAGCCCACATGTTTCATCAACATCTGGCTCACAAGAAGCCCACATGTTTCATCAACATCTGGCTCACAAGAAGCCCACATGGTTCATCAACATCTGGCTCACAAGAAGCCCACATGGTTCATCAACATCTGGCTCACAAGAAGCCCACATGGTTCATCAACATCTGGCTCACAAGAAGCCCACATGGTTCATCAACATCTGGCTCACAAGAAGCCCACATGGTTCATCAACATCTGGCTCACAAGAAGCCCACATGGTTCATCAACATCTGGCTCACAAGAAGCCCACATGGTTCATCAACATCTGGCTCACAAGAAGCCCACATGGTTCATCAACATCTGGCTCACAAGAAGCCCACATGGTTCATCAACATCTGGCTCACAAGAAGCCCACATGGTTCATCAACATCTGGCTCACAAGAAGCCCACATGGTTCATCAACATCTGGCTCACAAGAAGCCCACATGGTTCATCAACATCTGGCTCACAAGAAGCCCACATGGTTCATCAACATCTGGCTCACAAGAAGCCCACATGGTTCATCAACATCTGGCTCACAAGAAGCCCACATGGTTCATCAACATCTGGCTCACAAGAAGCCCACATGGTTCATCAACATCTGGCTCACAAGAAGCCCACATGGTTCATCAACATCTGGCTCACAAGAAGCCCACATGGTTCATCAACATCTGGCTCACAAGAAGCCCACATGGTTCATCAACATCTGGCTCACAAGAAGCCCACATGGTTCATCAACATCTGGCTCACAAGAAGCCCACATGGTTCATCAACATCTGGCTCACAAGAAGCCCACATGGTTCATCAACATCTGGCTCACAAGAAGCCCACATGGTTCATCAACATCTGGCTCACAAGAAGCCCACATGGTTCATCAACATCTGGCTCACAAGAAGCCCACATGGTTCATCAACATCTGGCTCACAAGAAGCCCACATGGTTCATCAACATCTGGCTCACAAGAAGCCCACATGGTTCATCAA
The DNA here is from genome assembly GCA_038048925.1 of Garcialebias charrua. Classification (NCBI taxonomy): domain Eukaryota; kingdom Metazoa; phylum Chordata; class Actinopteri; order Cyprinodontiformes; family Rivulidae; genus Garcialebias; species Garcialebias charrua. Next base: position 56,817 of record JBBPBX010009994.1, read on the forward strand.
CATCTGGCTCACAAGAAGCCCACATGGTTCATCAACATCTGGCTCACAAGAAGCCCACATGGTTCATCAACATCTGGCTCACAAGAAGCCCACATGGTTCATCAACATCTGGCTCACAAGAAGCCCACATGGTTCATCAACATCTGGCTCACAAGAAGCCCACATGGTTCATCAACATCTGGCTCACAAGAAGCCCACATGGTTCATCAACATCTGGCTCACAAGAAGCCCACATGGTTCATCAACATCTGGCTCACAAGAAGCCCACATGGTTCATCAACATCTGGCTCACAAGAAGCCCACATGGTTCATCAACATCTGGCTCACAAGAAGCCCACATGGTTCATCAACATCTGGCTCACAAGAAGCCCACATGGTTCATCAACATCTGGCTCACAAGAAGCCCACATGGTTCATCAACATCTGGCTCACAAGAAGCCCACATGGTTCATCAACATCTGGCTCACAAGAAGCCCACATGGTTCATCAACATCTGGCTCACAAGAAGCCCACATGGTTCATCAACATCTGGCTCACAAGAAGCCCACATGGTTCATCAACATCTGGCTCACAAGAAGCCCACATGGTTCATCAACATCTGGCTCACAAGAAGCCCACATGGTTCATCAACATCTGGCTCACAAGAAGCCCACATGGTTCATCAACATCTGGCTCACAAGAAGCCCACATGGTTCATCAACATCTGGCTCACAAGAAGCCCACATGGTTCATCAACATCTGGCTCACAAGAAGCCCACATGGTTCATCAACATCTGGCTCACAAGAAGCCCACATGGTTCATCAACATCTGGCTCACAAGAAGCCCACATGGTTCATCAACATCTGGCTCACAAGAAGCCCACATGGTTCATCAACATCTGGCTCACAAGAAGCCCACATGGTTCATCAACATCTGGCTCACAAGAAGCCCACATGGTTCATCAACATCTGGCTCACAAGAAGCCCACATGGTTCATCAACATCTGGCTCACAAGAAGCCCACATGGTTCATCAACATCTGGCTCACAAGAAGCCCACATGGTTCATCAACATCTGGCTCACAAGAAGCCCACATGGTTCATCAACATCTGGCTCACAAGAAGCCCACATGGTTCATCAACATCTGGCTCACAAGAAGCCCACATGGTTCATCAACATCTGGCTCACAAGAAGCCCACATGGTTCATCAACATCTGGCTCACAAGAAGCCCACATGGTTCATCAACATCTGGCTCACAAGAAGCCCACATGGTTCATCAACATCTGGCTCACAAGAAGCCCACATGGTTCATCAACATCTGGCTCACAAGAAGCCCACATGGTTCATCAACATCTGGCTCACAAGAAGCCCACATGGTTCATCAACATCTGGCTCACAAGAAGCCCACATGGTTCATCAACATCTGGCTCACAAGAAGCCCACATGGTTCATCAACATCTGGCTCACAAGAAGCCCACATGGTTCATCAACATCTGGCTCACAAGAAGCCCACATGGTTCATCAACATCTGGCTCACAAGAAGCCCACATGGTTCATCAACATCTGGCTCACAAGAAGCCCACATGGTTCATCAACATCTGGCTCACAAGAAGCCCACATGGTTCATCAACATCTGGCTCACAAGAAGCCCACATGGTTCATCAACATCTGGCTCACAAGAAGCCCACATGGTTCATCAACATCTGGCTCACAAGAAGCCCACATGTTCATCAACATCTGGCTCACAAGAAGCCCACATGTTTCCAGCAGACGTCTGGGAGAAGTTGGACTGTGATCAGTTCAAGTGGAACAAGAGTTGGAGCTGAAGTCCAGCTGTTTTTGGACCAACTCAGCTGTTTCTATCAGAATCAATCAATGAATCCATCCATCCATCCATCCATCCATCCATCCATCCTTCCTTCCTTCCTTCCTTCCTTCCTTCCTTCCTTCCTTCCTTCCTTCCTTCCTTCCTTCCTTCCTTCCTTCCTTCCTTCCTTCCTTCCTTCCTTCCTTCCTTCCTTCCTTCCTTCCTTCCTTCCTTCCTT
>JBBPBX010009995.1:0-24202 GCA_038048925.1 Garcialebias charrua
GTACTTCTCGACTCTCGACGTCGCCTCTGGTTTTTGGACCATCCCTGTGCGCGCCGAGGACCAGTACAAACTAGCTTTCACTTTTGGTGGCCGTCAGTACACCTTTAACAGGTGTCCCTTTGGCTACGCTAACTCACCTGCAGAGTTCAACATCTTCTTGAACAAAGCATGTCCAGACGCCCACGAGCGTGGGACACTGATTTACGTGGACGATGTCCTTTTGAGGCAGCCGACACTGGACTCACATTTGGCTGAGATCGACCACGTTCTGAATCAGCTGACAACTGCTGGTGCTAAAATATCGCTGTCGAAATGTCAATGGTGCAGAACCAAAGTGGACTACGTTGGCCTACTTGTAGGTCCTGACGGAGTACAACCACAGCTGACTCGCACCCAAGGCCTCGACAATCTCAAAGTCCCCACCAATCTCAAAGAACTACAAAGTTTTCTGGGCGTGTGTAACTACTCGAACCAATTCATCGAAAACTATGCGGACCTTGCGAAACCACTGACTGAACTCCTTAAAAAAGACGTACCATTTGTTTGGACTGACAAACAGCAACAGGCAATGGACGCTCTTATAAACAGGATCAAGTCAGCCCCTTGTTTAGTCTACCCAGACTACAACAAAGAGTTTTACTTGGAAGTGGGCTTCTCAGCTCATTGCATAAGTGCAGGTCTGTACCAGATACACGACAGAGACAAACGTGTAGTAGCCTACGCCAGCAAAACGATGGCAGGCCCCGAATTGAGATTCTCAGACTGTGAGAAAGCTTTACTGACCACAGTGTGGGCAGTTAAACATTTCTCCAGCTACATTGGTGGACAGAAAATCATTGTGGAAACACAACACCAGCCAGTGACCTTTCTTAACAGTGAACGCATCAGAGATGGTGTGGTGACAAACTCACGTGTTGCAACGTGGCTCATGGCGCTTCAAAGTTTTAACCTAGACATACGTTATGGTCAAAACAAGAAGTCACATCTGGGGACGGACTTGGCAATCTGCCAGAAGTGTACACAAGATGTACCAGCCACCCAGCCGCCGGTTGAGGTAAAACCCCCAGTAACTGAAGACCCGAATCACCACTTCTTTGATGACAATATCTGCAAAGATATGACAACGTTGTACGTGGATGGATCTTCATTCCTCCGCGACAAGATCTGCAGAGCAGGTGTTGGAGGGGTCCTCCTCCAAAACCGAGAGCAGATAACTTTCAGCTACAAATTAGGATCTCAGACTTCTCAGTACGCTGAGATTGCAGGAATCCTAATAGCTCTCCAGATGGTAGTAGAACGCTCCATCAAGACGCTAGTCATCTGCACTGACTCTAACTATGCTCGTTTGAGTTTCGCTTGTCACCTCGCTGTGTGGAAACAGAACGGTTTCCTAACAAGCGACAGAAAAGTGGTCAAACACAAAGAGCTTTTCATAGCGTGTGATCACTTGGTGACATCACATGACTTACAGATCTACTGGAAGAAAGTTCCAGGGCATTCTAGAGTCCCAGGCGATGACAAGCACTACAATGACATTGCAGATTCCTTAGCCAAAGAAGGAGCCGACGAAGGTCCTCTATGGTCCTTCGACCCCTCCTGGTTAATCGAGACTCTGCCAACACATCCTTCAGTCAGAGTTATGGCAGTCACACGTGCACAGGCCGCAACCAGACCTGCTGACAACGCAGTCTCTGTACGACCCGCACTGACTGACCCAGACATCATCCAACTACAAAAGTCGGATCCTGCTATCAACTCCATGATACTGTACCTGACTGATCCGAACAAAAATAGTCCGTCTAAAGACGACCTGGATTCCGATCCAGACCTTAAGGTCCTCTATCAGCTGCGCAAACAGCTAAAACTAATCAAGGGCATCTTAACTTTCGCTCATGGACCAACGTCCTCACCTGTGTTCGTGGTTCCCCATGACCAAAGGGGGGTGATGTTAGTTCATGCCCATGATCTCCCGTCCGCAGGACACAAAGGAGATAAAGCCACGCTGACGGCATTAAAACAAATTGCCTATTGGCCTGGAATGAAGAAGGATGTCAAGGACTACATTGAAGGGTGCGTGGTCTGTGGCCAGTTTCAGCCAACCAGACCACTTCACAGAGCACCACTGCAAAGCAGAGGCATTGCATTCCCATGGTCTGACCTCCAGATCGACTGGGTTGGACCACTCACTAAGAGCTCTAGAGGAAATAAATATTTTCTCACGGTAACCTGTGCATTCACCAAATGGGTAGAATGCCTACCAGCTCCTAACGACACAGCACAAACCACTGCTATGTTGTTAATGAATCATATATTCTCAAGGTTTGGACTTCCCCTTCGGGTGAACTCAGACCAAGGTACACACTTCACAGGTGAAGTGATGAAAGAACTGTGGAAGACGCTAGGCGTCAAGGCCAACTTTCATGTCGGCTACCACCCACAGGCTTCAGGCCAAGTAGAGAGAGCAAACAGAACTGTGGTGAGTATTTTGAAGAAATACGTGGCTGCAAACCACAAGGACTGGGACGTGAAACTCCCTCTGGTCCTCATGGCCATAAGAGCCACTCCACACACATCAACTGGCATCTCTCCCTTCGAGATGATGACCGGTCGACAAATGACTCTCCCTCTACACCTGTTGTACCAACCAGGCGACGCCGCCATGGCGACAGCCTACACCACACAACAATACATGAAAGATTTGAATGTACACCTCAGAAACACTTTTGCTTTCGCCCAGAAAAACCTGGAAAAATCCGCTGAAGGACGTAAGGCGTACTACGACCAGAAGGCCTCTCACAATGAACTCCAAGTGGGAGACAGAGTCTGGTACTATACGTTCGCCCCAGCAACCGGGAAAGGAGGGTCCGAGACCGGAACTCTCGCCCGCAAACTAATGCCCAGGTGGACTGGACCTCATCTGATAACAGACAAAGTGTCCTCAGTCGTCTACGAAATCAAAATCAGCAAAGGCCGCAAAGAGCCAATTGCTAAATGGGTACATCGAAATCAGATCAAACCTTACAAGGCGTTCAATGACTCCACAAAAGACAAAGATCTCACAAACTCACCGACTTCATGGGATAATAAGGTCGTCCAAACACAAGTTAGTAAATAAACTAATCAGGTTTAAACTACCATATTTCCCACCCTATAAGTCGCATTGTCCAATTTGAACTTAGAAACGCTAAGCCTAAAACCCACAACAAAAAACTAACCTTAACAACCGTTTAAATCCACGAGATTTAATTTGACCTCGGTCATAAAGTTGAGACCTGTTTTTCTTGTGTGTTGCACTTTGGAATCTGACGACAAGAGTGTGTCGAAGCAGTGAAACGTTGTTTCCTTGTTGTTTAGTCATTACTGTTGTCATTAGTTGAGATATTGTTTGGTTCTGAACACTCCCAGCCAAAAAGGTTTTGTATTAACATTGGTTAATGAATGATATGGATTTAACTATGCCAACATGCAGTTCGTTTTGTTAAATCTCAATCGTCGAAGAGTCAATGTAGTTTAAAGCTACTCAAGGTACAATAAACTACACTGGTCTCACAATTTCTAAATTGAACCGATTCGATCGTTTCTATTCTAGATTATCTATTCATTTTGATGAGTCTCGCCATAGACTTCAAAATTTATTAGGAATACCAAATCCTACGTCGTGCGTCTAAAAGACAACAGACATTTAGATCAAACTATATTTCATTTTTCTATTTTAGTTTAACCTAAACTAAGTAATGAATGGAGGAATAGTTTGGAATTAGAGGCCTTCGTTACAGAAGCCCTCCAAAATTTTATAGGTACAGATCCCTATATCTAATTTTACAGAATTGATCCACCCCTTAATTGGTAATTGTAGCTGATCTAAACCATGATAGCTTACATACCAGGTGCATATAGGTAAGGCTTAATGTAAAATCCCAATCATAAGCCCACCTTAAAAACCACATAAATGCATGACACATAGAACCAGAGTGGCACGGACTGGAAACCAACCAGCCTTCAACCTTCGATGTGGGGACATGCTACTTCAACGTTGGTCTTCAACCTTCATCCAAGGGTCGCCTCCTCTGCGTCAATCGAGGGATCCCCTCTACATGCTGATTATGAAAACAATTGTTGCTGATCAATCAACAAAACTAATCGTTGTGGATTTACTGCTGTGGAATTACCGCTGTGGATTATAAGACTTTGCTTTCCAAGGGATCACAGACTTTGTTTGCCAAGAGTTAACAGACTCAGTTTTCCAAGGGATTAAAAGCTTTTCGCAATGGGATTACCTCCGAACAGTATGGAATTTCAAAAAACTTTATGGGATTATAATTTTTGATTTTTTCTTTTCCACTTGCTGGATTACTTCAAGATCAAAGACAGTTCAAGGTTTCCTTTCGTGTTGGACCCCATCCCCAAGGACTGGCGATGGCTTCCAAAAGGGGGGAGATGTAGTGGACCTACCCAGGGTCAAATTAAGGTTTTTGAACTGTCCAGTGATGACCTTTACTGACCTCTCAGTAAAGCAAGACATTTACTACAAAATTATTCATTTAGCTATAATCTGATAACATAGTCACCAATAAGAGACTATTTCTATCTTTGATTTTAGGCTGATGTGATCAAAAGAATAACTTTTGTCATTTTCATGATGTGTGCTTTTAAGCTGTGTTATTCTGTGAGAGTTAAACTGTGTTTCACTGCTGTGTCAAAGGTGCAATCTCGGGTCACAGAGACTTCTTTTAATTTTGTTAATTCAAATGTTATCAAATGAATAATTTTATTTGTAAGAGCATCAGTACATTTTAATGTCAGATAAATCAAATACTCTGCTTAATTCAAAATGTTGTACATGGAGGATTTCTCCTCTCCTCTCGAACTTGCATGTGAAGATAAAAGGAACACTTTATCTCATTCATTTTAGCTTGAGCTCAGGACAATCTAGACACCCAAAGACTTTTGTTTTTGTCCTATTTAATAATCAAGCTATTATCATTAATAGGTCCCATATGTGATGCTTAATGACGTTGTTTTAATCAAACCAACAGTATTTTGTTAAAGTGTTAAAGCAAAGGAATCAGTTTTATGATAAAATGCTGACATCTGAAACTAACACTTTATCTTTCTGACAAACTAATCTTTTGACCCCCTTTCAACATGTTGATGTCATCCTCACATCAACTTATGATGCCATTCGGCCAATCAGAAAGAACACATTTTCTGGGTCACGTCTCAGTTAAAACCTTCACATCTTACTTTCTCTGAAAGTCTGCTGGAGTAAGCCTCAAACTATGGTCTTCTCCAAAGAACTGATGATCGTCTAGTCACACGCTAAGGACACGTCATTCAGTTAAAAGATTTATAACATGCCTGTTATAAATCTATTTCAAGCCGTGAAAAGCTCTCTTTTATTGACATTCCTTTAAGGAACGTCTTATCTTGGAAACACCACCAGGAGCTGCCGTTACTTTCGGTTCGAGTCAAGGCGCACGTCTGGAGACGCTGAGAATGGTAAACGAACTGACCAAACTGGACCGAGGGAGACTGACCATCTTCACGAGGTAACAAGTCGTCAAATGCTTTGCCAAGGGTACCAACGTGTAGCTTTAATCGGCCGGAGAACTGCCATGTTTCTGGTTAAAACACATCAAGATAACTCCCTGACTCTTAACTTTTCTTCCTCCATTTCTCCTCCTAAATCTTTCCCTCTCTATCTAAGCTGGAAACTATATTTTTTAAGTTAAAGAGCCCACAGACTAAATATGCTTAACATCTAATATTTATGTCTGTTGTGTTAAATTTAAGTGTGCTGACGTATTTGAATTGAAAGAAAGTGAAATCATGTCAATCAAGTGTAATGGTGTTAATTTAGTTGATTTATTTTAAATAAATGGTAGTGTCGCCTGGCATACCAAACTAAGTTAATGTCCATTGTCACTTAATGGCTCTGTTTATTTATCCATCATAAAGACCACAGAAATATTGGGTAAACTGAAAAAGAACAGAATCCGTGAATTTACTATTCAATCTGAATAAGTAGACTAATTAAGATAAAAAGGAGGTCAGTATTAATATTGACCTCCTCATAATTCTTACACCTATCTGGGGCGCAAAACAGTGAAAAATATGTGAAAAATAATTTATTTAAACAGAGGAAAAGATGCAATGATGTAATGATTCACGTTCATGAAGTCATGTTAAACACACTCCAAACTTTCTGCCAGATTGTCTGATCGCCTTGCGCCTGAAACCCACGCCTCTTGACCACGATCTTAGACTCTGGACTTGCACTCGTCCATAGAAGAGGAGCCATGTCTGAACTCTCACGTGTCACGTGACCCAGCTGCACCTCCGACCCCCTCCCTCTGACGTCATTGCAGCCTCTGCATCACCAACTGTGATTTAAACTCTGCAGGTTAGTGGTTTTGAACTCCTCACGTTAGGATGCCTCCTGGACGCCTCCCTGGTGAGGTGTTCCGGGCATGTCCCACTGGGAGGAGACCCAGAGGAAGACCCAGGACACGTTTCTCGGCTGGCCTGGGAACGCCTTGGGATTCCCCCAGAGGAGCTGCTCCAAGTGGCTGGGGAGAGGGAAGTCTGGGCCTCCCTACTTAGGCTGCTACCCCCGCGACCCGACCCCGGATAAGCGGAAGAAAATGGATGGACACTGAATTTCAAATGTTATAGATTGAGTTTAACATAAAATAAATAGTGTTTTATGTATACTGTATCAGTAAATAAGTCATCCATTATAACCCCTTGTTTAGGAGTGCTGTTTTGTGTGAAGACAGGGGACACTCTGGAAAGGTCTCCAGTCTGTCCAAGAGACAGACAAAGAGAAACAACTATCCACACACCCAGTCACAGCTTAGAACAATTTACAGTTGTACAGAAGAACCCAAAAAGTATTAAAACTGAGGACTCAAACTCTCGATTGAGAGTTCTAATCACTATCAATAATAATTGATCATATTTACCAAGTTAAATCCTTAATGATAATCATTGTGTGGAGGCTTTAATAATTCAGATCAGATGTGATCAGGCAGTCATATATTTTTATGTATGTAAATATATTATTAATAATACTATAATTAAAGGTGAGCCATGCATATTTGTTTGTATAAAACAAGTCCTTCGTGTCTCTCATTCCCACTGAAGTACTGTAGCTCTCAGTCTCAAAAAGGTTGGTGACAGTTGCATCTGCAGAGAGATCATTTAGCTAAAGCTCATCAAAACATACCTTCATTCAAATATGAGCAATGATCGCTTGTCCCAGTTAGCAGTGATCTCTATTGAAAACAGTGTCATACGGTCTATTTCATTTGATGATTGGCAAATGCAAAGTCACGGAAAGTAACAGTTTAAATGTCATAAATATTAAAAGACATGGACTCCAGGCAGTTAAGATTTCATATTTCCACTATATAAAATGTTGAGCACTGATTACCATTTAATATTTGTACTTTATTAAACTTCTTATTTGTTTATGATTGAAATTATCACGATATATGTAACATAAAAAATATGTAATACTGCTACTGTATTTTCTACGTGCATGACTCAGGGAGGAAAGCTGGCATGTAAAAAGGAAGGGGGGGGGGGCGCCGTTGATGTTTTCGCATCCACCTCAAAAATATGTAGTTGCGCCCCTGCTCAGCTGTTCACCTCCACCTCACGGACAAGGGTCACTCTTTTGATGACCAAAATGTGCAAATTTTGGACAGAGAGCACAGATGGTTTGAGAGGGGTGTGAAGGAAGCTGTTTATGTTGAGGGAGAAAAACCTTCTCTTAACAGAGGAGGAGGTCTGAGATTTCAACTTTCCAAGACTTATAACTCAGTTTTGGGGCTGATTCCCAAACGTTTTACACCGGATGGGAGCAGAGGTGTCTGGTCTGTGAATTAGACTAACAAAGTTGTTTGAGAAACCTCTGTTGTTGGTTTGTGAGGTGTTTTTTGTCAATCTACATACAGTTGTGTGTTTTCTGCCAGAGACTTCAAGGGAACCCCCTACTGTTAAGGTGTGATCTGTCAATTTACATGTATGTGTTACCTCAGCTTGCAATTTACATATGATGGTGCGTGATTTCTTTAGACTGTTATAACTCCACACGCTCACTTTTTGGTTTCAGTGAATTGAAAAAGCCTCCTGGATAGGGGTCGAAACGTCTTCTGCAACAAATAAAGTCCAGTTGATCTTGTATTGAACGCCTTTTTGATTTTATCATGTCCTGGACGACTGAGAATCTTCACCAGCATATAGAACAAATAACTTAAAAACAGTAAAACCAACATGTCAAGCTGTGTTAAAAGCCAAAGAGAAAAATTGCGTCTTCAGAGCAGATTTAAAAACAGGAAGTGAGTCAGTTTGACTGACGTGCACAGGCAGCTCGTTCCACAGTTTAGGGGCAGCGACTGAGAATGCTCGGTCGGTCACCTCTCAGCCTCCTGTTGGACTTTGGGACGACCAACAGCAGCTGATCTGCTGACCTCAGAGAATGTGAGGGGGTGTATGGCTGGAGAAGGTCAGACAGATACTGGGGCGAGACCATGAAGACATTTGAATACAAACAAAAGAACCTTAAAGGTCCACTGACATGATTTTTTAATTTTCATGAAATTGCTCATATCTTTTATCATTTAAATACTGTATGTTCATTTTTGCAAACAAAATGCTAAATCGCTTTAATTTTGCTTTAAAAGTGATTTTGAACTTCAAGCTGTATTTAATCATGGGAAATCCAATTACACACAAACGCACCATCTGTGATGTAACACTGGGCAGAGGGCTCTGGTCTCTTTAATAGCGGACCATTTAAAACCAGACAAATGTATCAATCTATGTGAAGATTTGAGCTATTTGTCTTCATGACCACAGATTTAATCTGAGCATCCAGTTTAAAATCACCGTCCAGCCTTACACCCAGGTTAGTTGCTGTCCCCGTCAGATGTGATAAAGGACCCAAATCAGCATGAACTTTGGAACCCTCACTAGGCTTAAATAACAGGGCCTCAGTCTTTTTCTCATTAAAATGTAAAAAGTTGTGAGACATCCATGCTCTGACTTCAGCCATACAATCCAGAAGTTGGTTCAGGGAGTATTGTTTACCTTGTTTCAATGGAACATAAATTTGGCTGTCATCAGCGTAAAAATGAAAAGAAATGCCATGTGTCCGGAGAATATATAGGTAGTAAATACAGGGAAAACAGAAGGGGGCCAAGTATAGATCCCTGAGGTACTCCACATGTGAGAAGTGCTACAGAGGTGGGTGAACCAGTTTGATGGTGCTCGTGGTTTCTGTAGTCCACCCTCTCCCCCGCTCACTCGTTTGAGGCAGTCATGTCTAAAGTGGTTCAAAATACAGTACTGTGTCCTGATTCATGCTCAATGTCCCAGGTAGAAAAATTATTGCATCAAAGGCCATGCTCTGTAATCCAGGTATAAAATCCAACAATGTTCAGTCAGGTCATCTGGATGGTTTTGTGCTGAGACGTTTCACCTTCCATCCAGAAGGCTTCATCAGTCTGAGGAAACGCTAAACAAGACGTCTTTGGTGTTTTGATCCAGTTTGACATGACAGTGAAAAGGTAGAGGGTGGGCCCCTGAGGCCATCTTAGCACCAACATAAATGTTTTTTTCCACTTTAGAGTAAGCCAGAGGTGGGGACTCGAGTCACATGACTTGGACTCGAGTCATTAAAATCACGACTTGAGACTTGACTTGAAAAAATGCTGAAAGACTCGGACTTGACTTAGACTTGCACGCCATTGACTTGGGACTTGACTTGAAGCTTTTTACTTGAAAAGACTTGATATTTTAGTCAAGTCAAATTTTTAAAACACGTTATAAAGTGGCCGCATTAATTTTTTTCACTCGTTCCGTATTAACAGTCAGGCGCATTAACAGTCAGGCGCAGACCGGGCACCCCACACTCCGTATGTATGTGTGTGTGTGCGTAGCTATGAAAAAAACAACGCAAGCTACAGCTGAGGGAAGTAAGCGCTCCGACCAATATGCTTCCACAAGTAGTTTCTTTTGGGTACACAAGTTATGAGCATTCAAATAAAAAACGAACAGCTACGTGTAAAACATGCAATAAGAAAATATCGGATGGAGATTCCACGACGTCCAACTTTGTCCGGCATTTGAAGCTTCACAAAGAGCGGTAAGTAGCACTTTTGTTGTGAGATAGTTGACTTTAGCTAACAGCTAACTTCGTGTTAGCATGTGTACTCCGGGCTACGTGTTAGCTCAGGAAGCCAGTGTTCCGTGAAGTCAGCCTGAATGTGAAGGTGGCATAGATTTCGTTAATACGCATGCGCACGCATGCGCAGTTGCAATAAGCCCATTGCGTCATCGTGGAGCCGTGTAATCATCATACACTGCAAGTTACGAGCAAAATGTAAGTCCGTGAGTTGTTTTGTGCACAGTATGCATGGTGTTATTGTGTATTTACATGATTTACAGTGTGCAGTGCAGCTGAACCGTTAGTAAATTGTTTTGTTGACGCTTTGTGTGTAACGTGCACGACTTCGGAGTGAAAACTACGTTTGTTTATGTGCGAACAATGCAAGTGAAGTTAGTCCACGCTTTATGAATTTATAAAGACAGAAGTGCCTGTGCAGATTACTTTACTAGCATATTTAGCAAGTGAAGTTAGTCCACCCTTTGTGAATTTATAAAGACAGAAGTGCCTGTGCAGATTACTTTACTAGCATATTTAGCAAGTGAAGTTAGTCCACGCTTTGTGAATTTATAAAGACAGAAGTGCCTGTGCAGATTACTTTACTAGCATATTTAGCTTTATACCAGCACATTACGGTGAAGCGATGAATAACCTGAAAACAACCTTAAGAACAGAAGACCGGAACACAGAACACCGGTGGAGAGTGAACTGTTTTGTCTGTTATAACTTTTCAAATGGCGGCGTGACGGTTGCATGTTGCACAGAACCCAACAACATGTTTTTATCAATACTGTACTGATATGTGAAATTGGCTGTAGATTTAACCCCACTTGGCCAGACAAATATTTATTATACCATCACATCCAAATTCAAAACCACTCCACTTTATTTGCAATGTTTTTGAGTTTTGCATGTGGTTTATTTTTTAAAAACAGACCAAATACTGTACAGTGACTGTCTCAATTAAATTTTTTGTTTAGAATATCTGGCCTATATTTACGGAGGACTGAAAATAACATACTTAGAAATAAAAGCAGAAAAATAAATTCACCAGACCTTCCTGATTTTACTTGTGATACACTTCTTATATACTTATTTCATTTTTTTGAAAACTAGATTGTTTTAGTGTTAATGTTTATTTATGATTAGTAAGAGTAACTTAAGTCAAATGTAATTCATGAATGGCTGTAATTTATTTTCTGACATTTGTTTACTTCTGACAGATTTGAAGAATACATAGTTCCCATGTGACGTCACATCCGTCTTACTTCCGGGTGGACCCTCATTTTGAAAGTCAGAACAGGGGACAGCGCGGTCTAATGGATGTTCATTTTTCACGTTTTTTTTTTGTGTGTTAATTTCTAATTAATTGCAATGGTTACTTCGTGTTGTGTCAGTGGGTGTTCCAGTCGGGTAGACGTTTGGGCAACGCGCAGGTTTCACTTAATCAAAAAAAAAGTAAACGTGAAGGATTTATCTCATCGGAGAAGCTGGACTGCAGCCCCCTCTCTCTGAGTCTGGCTCGGATCTGCTCTGGAAGACGTCGTCCTTTTGGCCGGTAAACAAAATATTCTACATAAATCATTTTGTGAAACTATGTCAGAACAATGTTAGAGTACAACTGTCTGTGTGTTAGAGCTGTTTTTTTTTTTTCATTATTTAGCAAACCGTCTTGCATGCTGTTAGCTTAGCATCTCGCTAACGCGACAATGGCCTCCTCACGGTCCACCAGGACCGGCGGGGAGACCGTCCCAGTTGGAGAAGGAGGACGGGAGCCAAGTCGTGCGGGCGACGCGTCGGTCCCATGGGACGTGCCCCCGCGGCCGCGACGGATCCACGCCGTCCGACCTGAGCTCCCGCGAGCCTCGCTCCAGATGCTAACAACATGCTAACTTCCAACACGGTAAGACTCAAAAGTGCTGGTTCTGGTCTGTGTTCAGCTTGGACTGTTTGTTGGCTGTGTGTTATTTTAGTTAAACCTTTTTTTAGCTGGTTAGATCTGATTGAGACAGTTTACACATCTTTTTTGGATTTAAAGCTGTGAAGCTCTGCGCTGTGAAGCCGGTGTGCGCTCGCTCCTTGTAATAATTAAATAATTAATGATATCGGAGTAACTACTTTGTGACAAGTTGTCTGATTCGTCTGCCATGATTTCTTTCTCAAACTCATTTAACTCCGACCACTGCCATTTTGCTATTGTTCCTTGGTGAAGCTGTGGTAGCTCGTGTTTTTGTCCGTATAATTTGCTCTGCTCGTTCGCCATCTTTGCCTTCTCTGCCTTCAGATGTGGTGCGAAAACCGGTTTGCGCAATACTGGGGGTGTGTCTGGGAACTATGTATACCAGATGAACAAGAGGATCACAAATGAACCTCAACAGCCTTCCATATCACAATTTCTGGACACTCGTGCTGGGCAGTACAGTATGACTCATCCACAGCAGAAAGCCGTCACCAATGCCTTACTACGTGATTTGATCGTTGGTTGCAATCTGCCCCTGTCTATTGTGGAAAACAAGAGTTTTCTGCACTTTCTGACAGTAGTCGACAGCAAATACAGCCCAATATGTCACCGAACAATTGCATCAAAAATAGAAGATCTTGCTGCTGAGAAACATTTGATGTTAAAAACTCAGCTGAGCCAGACTGATCATGTTTCAGTGACAGTGGACATTTGGTCAGACCGAAAGATGAGGGGTTTCCTTGGCGTCACTGTGCATTGGATAAAAAAAGAAGAGAGGCTAGAGCTAAAATCAAATCTGTTGGCCTTTGAGCGCTTCAAAGGCTCGCACACAGGTGAAAGAATCTGTGAAAAGTTTGAAGCTGTATGTGACGAATTAGCCTGGCCCTCGCCATTCCTACGCAGCTCCGCTCAATTCTCATTTCCCTTCACTGCTCAGTCTGGGACTTCTCCCATAGACAACGATTTCTCCGGTAGATTTTTGACCGGACCAATCAGAGAACAGAAGGGGCGGAGTTTTTAGCCCCTAACTCACACCCCCACCTGTCCCAGCGCGCAGCCAGCGAGCATCCGCATGTTCTCATTCAAAGCGATGCAAAGCAATGCAGGACTGTTTTATATGTCACACAAATGTATTAATTTCCCTTTCTTAATCCCATATCTGGAGTTTTCTTTTGTTTTTTTGGCCAAAAGTCAAGAGGAACCTGATTGTGTCCTTGGGCAAGACACTTAACCCTGAGTTGCTCCCGGTAGGACTGGAAAGCACCTTGCATGGTAGTCTGCCGCTACCGGTGTATGAATGTGTGTAGCATTCAATGTGTGTAGCACTTTGAGATTTTCACTAATGAAAAGTGCGTTATAAATTGAATTCATTATTATTATTATTATCATCATCTTGACGACCCAGAGCTCTGGCATGATTTAACCTTGGAAGATCAGGAAACTGTCGGTGCTTCTATGGGAAAGAAACAACGCCTGCAATGTTTTGCTCACACACTTCAGCTAGTGGTGAGAGACGGCCTGGCAGACACAAAAGTGGCATCTCCTGCCCTTTCGAAGTTATCTAAGCTCAGCTCACTACTGCACACAAGCACAACATTGAAAGATGTGTTTGAAGCTGAATTTGGTGAACAGAAAAGCATCCCTGCTTCTGTAATCACAAGATGGAATTCAACAGTGAGACAAGTGAAGGCGCTTCTTCAATGTGAACATCTAAAACTCTGTGCTGTTCTTGACAAGGAGTTGTTATTCACAACACGAGAGTGGAACTTGTTGAAGGAGATGGTGGACATCTTGAACCCTTTTGAAGAAGCAACAGATTTGACACAAGGTGAGAAAATGGTCACAATCAGTGCTGTTGTTCCATCCGTGCTGTCCCTCAATCACCACCTAGAGAAACTGAAGCCTCAAGTACAATTCCTGAATGGTCTGGTCAGGAGTCTCCAAGTATCTTTGAACAAACGATTTCTTGGAATCTTTATCAGTGTGCGAATGGCAAGGGCAGAAGAAGGGATTACTGCACCTTTTTCAGATCCAGTGTACCTCAAAGCAGCTGCTTTGGATCCAGCGTTTTCTCTGTTATGGGTGGAACACCATGTGTTGGGAAGTGAAGACATGAAGATGGAGGTGACACAACAAGTTAAAGGTAACGATTGTATTTGGTGTACATTTTCTGTGTTTTTATTTATTGACTGTCTAAAATTATAGTAAGGGCTCTTTTGCCGCTTTTAATTTGATGTTTTGTCAGAGCTGATCCTGGAAAATGCTGCAGATCTTGCAAAGTCAGCGCAACTCGTGACTCCTGGTGATAAATATCAAAAGGACTGTGAAGATGGAGGACTGTTTGGTGCTTACTGCAAGAGACAGAAGAGGGATGTCCAGACCTGTACAGCATTACAGCTAAGTCATTACCTCCATATTGCTGATGGACAGAACGTCCTCTTGTTCTGGGCAATGAACATGCACACTCTTCCTTTACTCTTTAATGTGGCCACCATGTTTTGGGAGTGCCTGCTTGCAGTGCTCTAGTGGAGCGTGTCTTCAGCCATGGTGGCATCATTTTACGTCCTCATCGTGCACAAATGACAGACAGACTTTTGGCCAGTTTGGTCTTTTGCAAATGCAACACAGAATAGTTAACTGAAATACAGTATCCTCAATTGCCCAATTTTAAAATGTTGACATTCTGCCTGCAGACAGTTCAGCCTCCTTATGTTTTTCTTATCCATCGACCATCTGTATCTCTCTTTTGCTCCATCGATTGAAATGTTTGTCTATACCTTTTCACACACAGTGTGCCAACATGATTTGAAGCATCTCAGAGTTAGAGTCAGAGTTTTCAGCTGTCGACAGGCCAGAATCAATCTTGATGAATGTGGTGGACTGCGAATGGTTTCAGACTATTTTCGGAACCGATGTGTTTTTGCGGGTTCGTCTACGAGAAAAAGAATCTCTGGATAATTTATTTTTTATTTTTTTGGGTGTTGGGTGTTGGGTGTTTTGGGTGTTATTTTGTGTAAGGTTTAGGCATGATTATATATTTAAAGATTCATCATCTCTGATCATATATATACTTTTGTTGCAATCTAACTACTGGTGCATGCATTGTGCTGTGTACCTAATTCAGTTTGAAATACATTGTTTATTCAGCAAAGACGTGCTATGACTTTTTTTATATGTACCGGTATATAACTTTTATACTTTTCTCAGTCAGAAATGAATGGACTGCTCTCTCTGGGTTCTGTTCTGCTGCTCATTTGGGGGAGTTGGGTATGTTTTTTATATGTTGTGTTCAGCTGCACATGTTCTATCATTTGAGATAAATACAGATTTTAAAAAGAACAAATGGTCTATTATTTACATTTTATGTATAATTGCAAATGTAAAAAAGGGGGGGGGGGGAGAACGACTCGAAATGACTTGAAATTAAAAGTTCCTGACTTGAGACTTGACTTGACTTTTGCCTGTCTTGACTTGAGACTTGACTTGACTTGGACCGTCTTGACTTAAGACTTGACTAGGACTTGAGGTCAAAGACTTGAGACTTGACTCGGACTTGCAACACAGTGACTTGGTCCCACCTCTGGCCCTATACATAACTGATAAAATATTATAATCTACCAAATCATGGAACTTCAATTATTTCAGTTGATAAAATAATGTACTTGATGGATGACGCTAATGCTTTCTAGTGATAATTCTTACAGCTCTTTTCTGAAAATAAAAATAGGCTTTGTAATTGTTTTACACGCTTTCCCCCAAACATCAATACAATAGATTAAGTGTGGAACAATGATTGTGTTATACAACAAATACAGAGCTTTATCATTCAATAGGTCTCTGACTTTGTACAGTACTGCAATAGATTTAGCTATTTTTATTCTTACAGAATTTATGTGTTGTTTCCATGTCAGTTTGTCATCAATGATAACACCCAAAAACTTCACCTCACTCACTCTACAAATCTCAACCCCCTCAATTTTAAATGGAACATCAACAGTTTTCTTTTTATTACTGAATACCATGTAATTAGTTTTATCTAGATTTAATGATAATTTATTATGTTTAAACCAAGTTGTGGCCGCAAGGTCGTTGGTGCCTGTCGTGGTGGCAACCCTCGAACCCGGTGGTGGACACCGGCGGTGAGGGATGCTGTCAAGCTGAAGAAGGAGTCCTATTGGGCCTTTTTGGCCTGTGGGACCCCGGAAGCAGCAGATAGGTACCGGCAGTCCAAGCGGCATGCGGCTCGGGTGGTTGCTGAGGCAAAAACTCGGGCGTGGGAGGAGTTCGGAGAGGCCATGGAGAATGACTTCCGTACGGCTTCGAGGCGATTCTGGTCCACCATCCGGCGTCTCAGGGGGGGAAAGCGGTACGCGACCAACACCATTTATGGTGGGGATGGCGTGCTGTTGACCTCAACTCGGGATGTTGTGAGTCGGTGGGCGGAATACTTCGAAGACCTCCTCAATCCTACTGGCACGTCTTCCACTGAGGAAGCGGAGCCTGGGGACTTTGGGTCGGGCTCTCCAATCTCTGGTGCTGAGGTCGCCGAGGTGGTTAAAAAGCTCCGCGGTGGCAAGGCTCCGGGGGTGGATGAGATTCGTCCTGAGTTCCTTAGGGCTCTGGATGTTGTGGGGTTGTGTTGGCTTACGCGACTCTGCAATATCGCGTGGACATCGGGGGCAGTTCCCTTGGATTGGCAGACTGGGGTGGTGGTTCCCCTATTCAAAAAGGGGGACCGTAGGGTGTGTTCCAACTATAGAGGGATCACACTCTTAAGCCTCCCTGGTAAGGTCTATTCAGGGGTTCTGGAGAGGAGGGTCCGTCGGATAGTCGAACCTCGGATTCAGGAGGAGCAGTGTGGTTTTCGTCCTGGTCGTGGAACACTAGACCAGCTCTACACCCTCAACAGGGTCCTGGAGGGTGCGTGGGAGTTTGCCCAACCAGTTTACATGTGCTTTGTGGACTTGGAAAAGGCATTCGACCGCGTCCCTCGGGGGGTTCTGTGGGGGGTACTCCGGGAGTATGGGGTACCAGGCCCATTGATATGGGCTGTTAGGTCCCTGTACGACCGGTGTCAGAGCTTGGTCCGCATTGCCGGCAGTAAGTCAGGCTCGTTTCCGGTGAGAGTTGGACTCCGCCAAGGTTGCCCTTTGTCACCGATTCTGTTTATAACTTTTATGGACAGAATTTCTAGGCGCAGCCAAGGTGTTGAGAGGATCCGTTTTGGTGGCCTTAGAATCGCTTCTCTGTTTTTTGCAGATGATGTGGTCCTATTGGCTTCATCAGCTCGTGATCTACAGCTTTCGCTGGAGCGGTTTGCAGCTGAATGTGATGCGGCCGGGATGAGGATCAGTTCCTCCAAATCCGAGGCCATGGTCTTGAGCCGGAAAAGGGTAGCATGCCCTCTCCGGGTCGGGGAGGAGGTCCTGCCCCAAGTGGAGGAGTTTAAGTATCTCGGGATCTTGTTCACGAATGAGGGAAAACTGGAGCGTGAGATCGATAGGCGGATAGGTGCAGCGTCCGCAGTGAAGCGGGCGCTGTACCGGTCTGTCGTGGTGAAGAGAGAGCTGAGTCAAAAGGCAAAGCTCTCAATTTACCGATCGATCTACGTTCCCACCCTCATCTATGGTCATGAGCTTTGGGTTATGACCGAAAGAACAAGATCTCGGATACAAGCGGCTGAAATGAGTTTTCTCCGCAGGGTGGCTGGACTCTCCCTTAGAGATAGGGTGAGAAGCTCAGTCATCCGGGAGGGACTCGGAGTAGAGCCGCTGCTTCTCCACATCGAGAGGAGCCAGTTGAGGTGGCTCGGGCATCTGGTTAGGATGCCTCCTGGACGCCTCCCTGGTGAGGTGTTCCGGGCATGTCCCACCGGGAGGAGACCCAGAGGAAGACCCAGGATACGCTGGAGGGACTATGTTTCTCGGCTGGCCTGGGAACGCCTTGGGATTCCCCCAGAGGAGCTGCTCCAAGTGGCTGGGGAGAGGGAAGTCTGGGCCTCCCTACTTAGGCTGCTACCCCCGCGACCCGACCCCGGATAAGCGGAAGGAAAAAAAATGGATGGATGGATAAACCAAGTTTGTATTTTGGCAAATTCTGTCTTTATCAACTCCAACATCTGTTCTATATCTTTACCCAAACAAAAAAAGTTGGTATCATCAGCAAAACTGACATATTTAAGGAGTCCTGACACATTTACCAAGTCATTCACATATAAAATAAATAACTTTGGTCCAAGTACAGAGCCTTGAGGAACTCCACATGTGATATTGCAGAGGTTAGATCTTACATCATTTATTTGTACAAACTGTTTCCTGTCTTTCAAATAGCTACATACCCACTGCAACGCTGGTCCTCTAATACCATATTTATTTAAATTTTCAAGGAGAATGGCGTGATCAATAGTATCAAATGCTTTTTTTAAATCAACAAAAATACTAACACTATTGTTTTTGATCGACAGCAGTAGTTATTTGTTCTATTAATTCCATGAGAGCCATTGATGTAGTTTTTTTTCTCTAAACCCATACTGACTGTTGCTTAGAATATTTTGTTTATCAATAAATTGGTCTAATCTGGCCACAATAGTTTTTCTAGAATTTTTGAGAACTGTGGTAACAAGGATATTGGTCTATAATTATTGAACACACATTTATCACAATTTTTAAAAAGAGGAACTACCTTAGCTACTTTCATATTATCTGTAAATATTCCTGTTGAAAATTATAAATTACATATATATGTGAATGGCTCAATAACATGACTCATTATGCCCTTTACAAACATCATATCCATGTCCACCCAGTCTTTTGATCTCTTGTCTGTAATTTTTTTTTGCTACATTCATTATTTCTTCTTTGTCAGTTCCCTTAAGAAAAATACTGTTTGCACAACCTTTGACAGAATCGCTCATATTATTATCTATATTTGGTATTTTAGCTGCAAGGCTTGATCCAACATTTACAAAATACAGTAATGATTAAATCCATTTACAATTTCATTCTCATCATGGATTTCATCATTGTCTTTTACAAAATATTGTGAAATACGGTTCACACTTTGAGATTTTTATTAATGAAAAGTGCATTATAAATGGAATTCATTATTATTATTATTATAAATACCTATTTTTACTTAGTTTTTTCAGAACACTATTCATTACTCACCATGTTGCTTTCATATCACCATTTTATTTAATAAATCACTATAATATTCCTAGTGGGTGGTGACCGAAAGAATGAGATTGCGGATACAGGCGGTTGAAATGAGTTTCCTTCACAGGGTAGCTGGACTCTCCCTTAGAGATAGGGTGAGAAGTTCAGTTATCTGGGAAAGACTCAGAATAGAACTGCTACTCCTGCATGTCAAGAGGAGCCAGTGGAGGTGGTTCTGGTAATGATGCCCCCTGGGCGCCTCCCTAGGGAGGTGATTCGAGCATGCCCGCATGGGAGGAGACCCCGGGGAAGACCCAGGACACGATGGAGAGACTATGTCTCTTGGTTGGCTTGGGAACACCTTGGAATCCTCCCAGAAGAGCTGGAAGAGGTGGCTGTGGAAAGAGATGTATGGGCCTCCCTGCTCAAGCTGCTGCACCCACGACCCGGCTTCGGAATAAGCAGAAGATAATGGACGAATGGATGGAGGTTATGGATGTTTTTATTACTATGGCTGAGAATCTTAGCTCTGCCCATGAATCATATGTTTGAGTTAGAAAAGAGAGCTGGACGAGGAGCTGAGTGAGATTGCAGTATGCAGCTGGCTCCAAGGACACCTCCAAGTTCTGTGAACCCAGCTGAACTGATAAGGGTATAAAAACGGGCAGGGGAGGCAGCACGGGGCAGATTCTCGTGACCGGTTTTCATGTGTTTATGTATATTTATGTAACCCGTCCTGAAAATCTGAACTTGCAAATAAATGCCGGTTAAAAATCTTCTCCTGCTTTCGAGTGTGGTTCTTTTTGAGTAAGTAAGATAAAGCGAGAATATTTTTCATCAACAGCCTTGTAGCTCAGGAACTATTTTAGTGACAACCACAAACATACAGACATTGTCACAAAACATTGTCACCTACTTTTACTTTTCACAGGTACACCTGCAAACGTTTTTTTCTTGCACTTTGTTCCTGCGTTCCCTCAGACAATACCAGGCTGACTTGATGATGTTTCGATCAGGCTCTGTCGGAGCCATCTGTTATAGGTTTTTGTTGTTCTTGCTGAAGACAGTTCTGTATGACTCTTGCTGTACATGTTTTAGTTTGTGTCTCATGCTGAAAAAAATTGTTTTGGAGCTATTTCAACATGGAGCTGTGCGACAAATACATTTCATTACAGCTCTATATGTCCTTGACATTTCATTCAAATTCAGGCTTTAAACAATAATGCACAGTGAGCACCATTAACGAGACAAGGCGGCAAAATAATGCATTACCGTATAGAGAAATGTTATTTTCTCTGTTAATTGATTAAACACAGAGGAAATACATTTAAATTTTAAATTGAACATTGTCTTCCAAATCAGTCGGAGAAGCAATAAATGGAGTAATTACAGTATGTGTGCGTGAATCTATGCTGGCTCACTTTGCAAGGAAGTGTGTCTCCATAAGTAGCCAGTGCAGGCTAAATCATAAATGCATTTTCAGATTCATTCACAACACTTTAACAAAATATAACAGTTATTATTGAAGTACGTAAACTAAATGCTATATTTATTGTATTTTATAATATATGCACCAAACACATGTTTAAGTTAAATGTTCCTTGAATTCATTTATTCATTCAACCTTTATTTTTACTGGCTAGTCTCACTGAGCCACGAGGACTCATTTACAAGAGGAACCTGTTCCAGACAGAATGCATATCACCTGCTGTCTTTCATGAAACAGTTTTAAACTGAAATTTGCTTCTGTTGAGAAATAAAGGAGTTGTAGTCATTTGGTCAAAGCTTGTAAACTAGATTATATGCGATCGTGTGCCATACAGTGAGATCTTACATGGTATGCAACACTCAGAGAAAGTCAATACCTTAAAGTTGAATTAGAATGTATGTAGTGATTCATGAGATATTTTTCTAACAGTAAGACAATGTTGTCTCTAACAAGTAGTGCCAAAGTTTTAGACAATCTGCTTCTAACACACAAATTGTAGCTAATTCTCTTCCAAGCTGATTGAGTTACAGTAGTCCCCCGTTAATTTGCGGTTTGTTTTTCGCAGACTCGCTCTATCGCAGTTTTTAAAAGTAAGATTGGACATGACACACAACAGATGATTGATGGATGAGCCGCAGGATAGGCATGGAATTTTTATTTATAATGAATTATTTTAAATTGTTTAGCACCTAGGGCAGCACGGTGGCGCAACTGGTAGAGCTGCTGCCTCTCAGCGAGCAGGTCCCTGGTTCAAATCCAGGTCCAGGGGCCTTTCTGGGTGGAGTTTGCATGTTCTCTCCGTGCATGCGTGTTTTTTTTTCCGGGTTCTCCGGTTTCCTCCCACAAACCAAAAACATGCATGTTAGACTGATTGGTAACTCTAAATTGTCGCTAGGTGTGAGTGAGAGAGTGAATATGTGTCCCTGTGATGGACTGGAGACCCATCCAGGGTGTCCCCCGCCCCTCGCACAGTGATTGCTGGACATGGGCACCGGCGACCCCAGTGACCCAAAATGGAAGAAGCGGGTAAAGATAATGGATGGATGGATGGATGGATGGATTTAGCACCTGTGTGCAGCCCACAGTTGTGGGTGAAGCTTCCTCCTGTAGCTGATCAGCTGATCTCTGCTCTACTGATCTCCATGCAGAGCGGAGAAGTGGGCGTGGCCGAGAGTGCAGCCCAAGGCAGAGAGCTGAAATCATGATATGCTTTCCTCTTTTAGAGAGTTTAGAAAAATTGTTTAGAGAGTGGGAAGGGTTTAACACCTTATATATATATTATATATATATATATATATATATATATATATATATATATATATACTGTATACACACACATACCGGTACTAAAATAAACTACTGCTTAATACTTGTACTACTATTCCTACTTTGCAGTTTTTCATTTATTGCGGGGCTTTAGGGTGACGATCTCCCGCAATAAACGAGGGACTACTGTATAACCATTTTTGTGTTGGCTAATATAGATTAGCTGTGGCAGCCATTTTGAATGATGCTAATTCCAAAAGCTAATCAGTTGAAGTTAAACCTCAATGATTATTTTCTGAGTTTCATTAAAATATTCCAATGGATCATGAGCTCTTTTGCTAATGCTACAAAAAAAAGAACACACACAAGAAAAAAACATGATCACCCTTTTGCTTTCATTGGTGAGTGATACCAACGACAAACAAAATATATTTGGGGGCACCAAATAAAAAAAGAGGGAAAAAAAATCTGATTTACAAAAGCTAGATATTCATGTAGATATACCAGCAGAAAACTCACCCAAACATGTATTTATCAGACAATATTTAGTCTTTATGTAAAACTTGCAAAGGATGCTCAGGACGCAGCAGTTGTTGTTTACATGTGCAGTCGTGGTCACTGAAGAAATTGTCTTTAATGCATTTGTCCTGGATCTGCCCTGCCTTTGATAATCCTTCATATTGGAGATGTAGTAATACTTCCTAATCCCATACTGCATTGCCTGTGATGTTTCTGTAATAATAATAAAATAAGGACGAGAAAAGGAAAAGCACAAACACAAGTCTACTGTGTACGTACACTGCAAGCTTTAGCGTTTCTATTAAAGTCAGGGGAAAACATCTATTCTAATTGTCCCACAGTGACAGTGTTGTGGGAACAAACTGTGTAGGCAGGATAAACAATAAATAAATAAATAAATGTGGTATAAACACAGAGTCTTTTTAGACACTCAGAAAAAGTCACCATTCTTTTTAAAAGGCGTTTGCAGCTAAAGCAGAAGATGGAACTAACCTTTTGATTTTGAGTTGTGTCACAAAGGAGGTGAGAAAACGGTCGCTTCAATGTGGGGGAAATCATGTAAACTAGGGAAAGAAATCTACCCAAAAATAAATCAATAAATAAAATTAATTTAAATTAATTAATTTAAACTAAATTAAAAAAATATATATATATATAATGAACAACTAATTATACATTTATCACAAAATTAAGGGGAAAAAAGGCATATACAGTACAGTACTGTATTTGAAACACCTCCATGGGACACGAGCCCCACCAGGCAGCCACCAGGCCGAGCCGACAAACGCCCAAGCGCCCAGCCCCAGATAGTGAGGGCCCCAAGCACGCCCGCAGGGTCTGGGCTTGAGGGATGGGCGTCCCCGGTGCCCGGGCCTCGGTGACCGGACCTGGGGCTACGTCGGTGCAGCGGGCTCCGGCGGGGGCCTGTGTATTGTCGCGGTTGACCCCGGGGGGTCATTGTGTGTGGTCGCTGGTGGGGTTCGTCCGGTTCTTCCCCTTGGTCGGACCTGGGGAGTGGACGAGTGGCTCGTCCTGTTCGGGTGGTCCTGGGGACTCTGGGCTCGGGGTCCTTCCTGGGGTCTTGGGCTTTGATCGCCCCTTCGTCTGTCTCGGGCTTTGGGGGGACGGGTCTCTGATGCTTCACAGTCGCTACTAAATGTTCTATTGGAGGAACCTTATTCACTTATGCATGCTCACAACCACACACAAATGGATGCAGGGATGTATATGTAGATATATGCAGATATGTAGATGGGTATATGAATGAATATAAATGTATATGTATGTATACTGTATATATATTTGTAGGAATGGGTATGTGTATTTATAGAAATCTACTGCAAGGTCATGAATATTATCAGTCTTTATGCATGTATGTTTCGTTGCTGTGTTCTGTCATGTGCTTTGCAGGATTGTGGACGGAGGTTGGGTGTGTTTGCCTTGTGCTCTTTTTGTGGATAATTGTTGTTTTGTTGTCTTACTTTCTCTTTTCTTTCTTTCTCTCTTAAAAAAAATAAATAAATAATAAAATAATAAAAAAATAACAATAAAAAAAAATACATATTGGAGTGAGAGGATGGCTAAAAGGTGTGAAGGGAGGCCATCTATAAATGGAAAAAAAAAAAAAAAAAAAAAAACAC
>JBBPBX010009995.1:24453-37471 GCA_038048925.1 Garcialebias charrua
ATATGTTACTCACCCACCTACGTTCACAACATCTGCTGGCAATGATTCCAAGGCCCTTAATGATGATCATTTCAAACTGACTGACGGATGTTTCAATACGTGGAGCGAGGGGATTAGGACGCTATATTTTAACTAGATGTGTTTTCTGAGGCTGAGGACTGTTTGCATCTGGAATATCTGTAAATACAGAAGGAAATGAAACACAATTGCATTTATTCCCCCCACATCTAATACAATTTAACACTCAGTATGAACCAAAGCCAACTTGAGTATTTTTCTCTTAAATTTGGACCATTGAGGACAAACAAATCACACCTAACTGTGTAGCTGCTCAACTGTCAGTTTTTTTTTTTATGACTTCTGAATCCAATTTCACCATTTTGGTGAAACTTGGAAAATAAGCGCAATCTCATCCAATATTACAAGATGTTACACTGTTGTGAATGATTCTCAGCTACTACTACATCAAGTTTGGTCTCAGTAATTGTAAAACTGACTGAGCTACAGCCATTTTTCAGTGGGCTAATACTGATTAGCCATGGCAGCCATCTTGAACTGGATTGACTCGTTAATTGGTTGCATATATAAAATCTGGTCATTACTTTTTGAAGGATTAATCTAAATCCATCCAGTGGTTTATGAGATATTTTGCTAACAGGCAAACAGAGTGGACTCCAGCACTTAATGCTACAGTCTTGTAGTGTGGAAAATTATGGCGGCCCTGAGGTGTAAATGAACAACATTTGAAAAAACAGAATTATATTTTAAAAAATGCAAGAAAAACACAACCACATTAGAAAAATGGAATTACATTAAGCCAAAGCGGAAGTGGCCGGAATTATATTTGAAGGAAAAAAAAAAAAACAGAAATACATTAGGCCAAACAGGAAGTCATGTTTTTGTGTGTGTGTGTGTTTTAACTTTATTAACAACATAAAACAGAACAGCAGAACAATGTACAGTACACACAACGGAAGTACAGTTAGCAAAGAAGATATGACGCAGGAAAAACTCAGCAGGATCTTCAAGGTAATTAAGTTTTGGTGACATACATTTTAGTTTTACATTTTAGTTTTACTGGCACGGCATTAGTAATACCCAGCCTGCTAATGCTAACTCTGTTGTGTGTGTACTGTACATTGTTCTGTTATTCTGTTATTCTGTTCTGTGTTGTTAATAAAGTTTAAAAAAAATACACACAAAAAGACTTCCGGTTTGGCTTAATGTATTTCCGGTTTTTTTTTTTCAAATGCAATTCCATTTTTTTCAAATGTAATTCTGTTTTTGTTTTTTTCAAATGTTCATTTACACTTCAGAACCACTGTAGAAAACGACTCTCGGCTACAACTAGTTGACTGAATTATAGTCGTTTTAGTGTTTTCTTAAATGAGCTGGCTGTGGCTGCTATTTTGATTTGGGTTAACTCCTAGTCTAAGTTTAAATAGCATTTGATAATGATAATTTTGCTAACAAACGCAGAGAAACAGGCAAAAACATTATCCCCTGCTTTGGACTTTTGTTGATGGGTGAACTAGTGCAGAGATCTGAATCTAATGTTTCTGCTGTTTTCTAATAAAATGGACAGAGACTCTTGCAATCATGTGTTGGTTCCCTAAAACTAAACGATTAGAGAGCAGCACTTTGGAAGCGCAGCCAAGATGTTGTGGATATAATCTGTTCGATGCTGTCAGAGGTGCAACACTGCACAGAGCACACACCAGTCCTGATATCGTGCACACACTGTTCCGATTCGTACGCACACAAACACACAAAAGACGAAGTGTATGAAAGAGGAGGCTTCAGCAGGCTGACAAGCAGAAGATTAATCCATCTCTCCCAGCCAGTCACTCCCATTCCCTCCCTCCCCCTGCTTCTCCTTCCAGCCTCATTGTTTTCAATAAAGTGTCAAGACTGGCCATTTTATAATCACATTTGCGACTTGGGATCTGGGATTCAGATGCAATCAATGTCTATTAGAATCACTGTGTTATTGATTGAAAGTGGAGAAATGGTGTGAGCAATCTCTCCCATTTCCACGCTCTCCTCCTCCTTCAGTTACACTGTACACAGATTTACATTCCTGCATGCAGGTTTACACTGTTTCACTTGTAGCCACTGTTACAGTGAGAACACAACATTAAATAAACCTTTCAAGAATGGGCAAAACATACGTATAATCCTTCTTGCGTGACATGTAGTCAGTCGCCAACAAAGGGGGCATTTGTTTCACGATTAATGTCTTAAATGACAAACAACTGGGACAACACAAATCTAAAAGAATCATTCTTGTTTTGGATTTGTGGACTTAAAATACGTTGTCTTTACAATATCTTTCAAAAATGTTTTCACCTATAAATTATAAGCCTTCAAAGCACTGCAAAAAATTTAATTAAATTTGAAGAAAATGAGTCTAACATTAAAATTGAAATATGGTGAACATTATAAATGTTTATAATAATGCGTTGGTACAAAGGCCCTAAATGCCTCAGTAAAGTCGGCCAAAGAATTCTTGGTTTGTCAGCAGTTGTTTGAGAAAATGATTAAAAACAAATACCCTGATGCATGCTCAATAATCCAGGTAGAAAAATCTAAAAAAGCTAAGTCTGGTCCTCTGTTTTGTTTTTTTGAATGTCCAGAGGACCAGACTTAGCTTTTTTAGATTAAAAACAAAGTTCAGTAAAGGAGAAAATTAAACGATAGCTGTTTAAATATTTTACAGCCGTGCATTATATTGAATGATTCATAAACTCAAAGTGGGTGGCACAGAGACTAGAGAAGACAAATCTGTGATCGAAAGGTTGCCAGTTCAAATCCATGAATTGATATCAACAAATGTGGGTTGGGAAAGGTGAAGCTCCACCCTCTTTTGCCCCACTGTGAGCCCTAACACGGCCTTTAAAGAGGTCCACAACACACTGTGAAACGGTAACTCCGCCCCCAGAGCAGATTCAAAATCCCTCATGAAAATGGGAGTGTCGAGAGACATGGAGGGGAGGAGGTGGGTGGGTGAGCTGCGTTCACGCCCCCTCTATCCACAAACTAAAACTCCAGCAAACAACGTACAGCAAGCAAAAACAAAGAATAAATATGTAGATGTATATATCTATTCCCACCGATCAATCCAAAACAAAAGGCCTAAAAAAAATTAATACCACAAGATATTCCATAACCGGGATTCAAACCTGGATCTGTCGGATGCCAGACCAGGAGCTACACCATTGCCCTATCGTGGCATATATGCATTGCTCATCAATCGCAATATAAGAAAACAAATACAACCAAATAGTTTTGATGTAGTGAAAAGTATTCCTAACATAAATAAGTTAAAATATACAAATAACTATTGCCATTCCGAAAACTATAATATGCGTCTTTGCAGTACTTTTCCGGAGTGCAATGTGCCACTTCCATATAAGGTATGAACTGCAGCGAGGACCTTCTCATCTCTGCAGGGGATTGGCTCTGCTTGAACCACTTTTGTGACGTCACACATGAGCGTTTGGACAAATAAGAAAATTAAGGTGTAATTCACCAGTTCAACCCATAGGACTACCGTAAACACGTTTTTAGACCAAATATTGCCGATTTAAACAAATATGCACAAATACATGAAAATTAACACAGGCATAGTGCTATAAAACCTTTTAAACACATTCTAGGGAGTTTATCAGCTATAAAAAGTTATTTTTGAGTTTAGTTCCTCTTTAACCCCAACATCTGCTCCCCCAGGTGGCCTAGATAGCAGCTCTCTGCCCCACACAGAGGGCTGTGGTAGCTTGGTGGTCTGTGGTTGTGTCAAGAAGGGCATTTGGTAAAAAAGCAATGTTTTCATTCAACCTTTTTTTAATACAGGTTAGTCTCACTGAGTCATGAGGACTCATTTTCAATGAGTCCTGTCAAAGACCTGACCTATTTGCCAAGTCTTTGTGTGAGGTACAAACCAGATTCCAAAAAAGTTGGGACACTAAACAAATTGTGAATAAAAACTGAACGCAATGATGTGGAGATGGCAAATGTCAATATTTTATTCGTAATAGAACATAGATGACAGATCAAAAGTTTAATCTGAGTAAATGTAACATTTTAAAGGAAAAATATGTTGATTCAAAATTTCACAGTGTCAACAAATCCCAAAAAAGTTGGGACAAGTAGCAATAAGTGGCTGGAAAAAGGAAATTGAGCATATAACAAACAGCTGGAAGACCAATTAACACTAATTAGGTCAATTGACAACATGATTGGGTATAAAAAGAGCTTCTCAGAGTGTCAGTGTCTCTCAGAAGCCAAGATGGTAAGAGGATCACCAATTCCACCATTGTTGCGCAGAAAGATAGTGCAGCAATACCAGAATGGTGTTACCCAGCGTAAAATAGCAAAGACTTTTAAGTTATCATCATCAACCGTGCATAACATCATCAAAAGATTCAGAGAATCTGGAACAATCGCTGTGCGTAAGGGTCAAGGCCGTAAAACTCTACTGGATGCTCGTGATCTCCGGGCCCTTAAACGTCACTGCACCTCAAACAGGAATGCCACTGTCAAGGAAATAACAGAATGGGCTCAGGAATACTTCCAGAAAGCATTGTCAGTGAACACAATCCACCGTGCCATCCGCCGTTGCCAGCTGAAACTCTACAGTGCAAAGAGGAAGCCATTTCTAAGCAAGCTCCACAAGCTCAGACGTTTGCACTGGGCCAGGGGTCATTTAAAATGGAGTGTGGCAAAATGGAAGACTGTTCTGTGGTCAGATGAGTCACGATTTGAAGTTCTTTATGGAACACTGGGACGCCATGTCATCCAGACCAGAGAGGACAAGGATAGCCCAAGTTGTTATCAACGCTCCGTTCAGAAGCCTGCATCACTGATGGTATGGGGTTGCATGAGCGCTTGTGGCATGGGCAGCTTGCATGTCTGGAAAGGCACCATTAATGCAGAGAACTATGTTCAGGTTCTAGAACAACATATGCTCCCATCTAGACGTCATCTCTTTCAGGGAAGACCCTGCATTTTTCAACAAGATAATGCCAGACCACATTCTGCAGCAATCACAACATCATGGCTACGTAGGAGAAGGATCCGGTACTGAAATGTCCAGCCTGCAGTCCAGATCTTTCACCTATAGAGAACATTTGGTGCATCATAAAGAGGAAGGTGTGACAAAGAAGGCCCAAGACGATTGAACAGTTAGAGGCCTGTATTAGACATGAATGGGAGAGCATTCCTATTTCTAAACTTGAGAAACTGGTCTCCTCTGTCCCCAGACGTCTGTTGAGTGTTGTAAGAAGAAGGGGGGATGCCACACAGTGGTAAAAATGGACTTGTCCCAACTTTTTGGGGATTTGTTGACGCCATGAAATTCTCTCAGTTTAAACTTTTGATCTGTGATTTGTGTTCTATTCTGAATAAAATATTAGATGTTGGCACCTCCACATAATTGCATTCAGTTTTTATTCACAATTTGTTTAGTGTCCCAACTTTTTTGGAATCCGGTTTGTAGCTTGCTGTGGCCACCCCTGATGAANCAAAGAACTTCAGAAACAAACAAATAAATAAATAAATAAATAAATCAAGTCTCACTTGGAAAGCTGAGATTTTGGATCATTCAGTTAGCTCGGAATCATAACATATCATCATTGTTACAAGGGAACTACTATGGAAAACCTTTACCAATAATTATTACTATATTTACAAATGACATTTAAAAAAGATTTATGTTAAAATTTTCACTGTCATCAGCAACAAGTCTTGCAGCCAGACATTGTGTTAAAATCAATAACCTTAGAAAAAACTAGTTACTTCTAAGTGACAGCAGCACTGATGCTGAAAAGTACTTAAGAGTACCTGTACACTGAGATTTTAGCGCTACAGATGCTACTTTCAAGACATTTTTTTGGTCCCAAGGACATCCAGTCATTTTTCAACAAAACACATTACACATTCTGAACACATTACAAAGGCTGAGAAAGAAAACTGTGCGAGTGCTGGACAAAATCCACTGCTTTTTATGCTCTTCCATGACCTTCCAGTTCCTTCCCCTCTAACCTGCAGAGATGGTCGGTTTGTGTTTTCTCAGCTCTCCCTTGGATCTGCTGCTATTGGACTGCTGGAGGACAAACAGCACATTTCTTCACTCTGCTTCTGTCTTTACACTCTATGCTCCATGTCTGTAGGTATCACTGCCATTAAATTATTTTTATTTATTTGTTCCCATGGAAAGTACACCTGGACCAATTCTTCTGATAGTTCCTGTTCTCTCAATCTGCATCAGATTGAGGTACCATATTTTTCGCTGTATAAGCCGCACCTTTTTGCATACATTTTAAAGTCATGCGACTTATACACTGAAACGACTAATATACATATTTTTCCCATATTTATAACCCAATTTTTGGCTGAGATCTGACAATAGGGTATATGCCACGGGTAGTGGTGACGTACTTCCGTTAAAATCTGGGCTCTACGCTACACTTCCGGTTCTGGTCGACAGCAGTTGTTTTTAGCGGTAGCTTCTAGAACTAGACCATGTAAAAGACACAAAAGGTAAATTATCTGCGAGCTACTGGTACAACAAGAGAGATTTGTTGTGTGCCGTTGTGTCCAGTGAATAGCAGGGACAATAGAGCGCTTAGTTTTTTATATTTTAATGCCAGAGTTCGTGGCTAACCGAGTTAGCCTTAAAGCTAACA
Organism: Garcialebias charrua; assembly: GCA_038048925.1. Taxonomy (NCBI): domain Eukaryota; kingdom Metazoa; phylum Chordata; class Actinopteri; order Cyprinodontiformes; family Rivulidae; genus Garcialebias; species Garcialebias charrua. Next base: position 31,140 of record JBBPBX010009995.1, read on the forward strand.
CTCGGTTGTAGCTGGCGTTTTAAACCTCAGAATATTCAAGAGCCAGCATCAAACAGTGGTTAAAAATGAGCTGTACCTGCATTGTTCCAGTGGAATAATTCTCCCTTCCATGACCGGGGCTTTGGGAGAGAAGCAGCAGGACAGCGAGGAGGAGAACACAGCTGCAGCTCAGTAAGAAACATGAATATGACTCGACTCCACATCCTGCACTTGTAGATTTAATGTTGGAGTCATGATGAGTGATTTAATAAAAGTTTGTAACTACATACTTTTAAAATAATATTCAGATTTTAACAGTTTTCTAATCTGTAAATATGTTTGTAAACTCCTAGTAACTTCAGGGCTGTTACACCTCTGAAATATTCTCTGCAGTTTCCTTTAATATGAAACCAGAACTGTTTCACTTCAATTAAACTTTTATTTCCTGAGATGTAATTATTTATTTTAAAGCATAACTCTCATAAAGAGTTCTCTGTTTGGTTTTTTACGTTATGTAGGTAAATATGAACACTTTTTTGTTTTTTCAGGTTTGCATCATCTGACCTCCTGATGTGTTTCTGACCCATGACTGCGCTGCTCTGCCATTCATGGTCGGTGTTCACCAAGAATGAGATGAGAGGAACTCCCCATCAAGTTCAAGTTGTGTTTATTTGTCATATACAGGTTAACACAGAGTTAACAGTACAATGAAGTGCTCAGGATGAGAAGAGCAGATTTGACTTGCTAAAAATCAAACTATACTAAAAGCATGCAAAGTGAAAAAGTAATTATAATATTCACAAAGTCCTGAAGAGAGACAGTAAACATGGTTGGATATACAGTAATGATGCAGCAGGATGAATTTGAATGAACTACTGTAAGTATTTCAAACTAGTAATACAGTACAAGCTAACATGCACATAGTTATATATATATATATATATATATATATATATATATATATATATATATATATATATATATATACACTACACATAATCAACATTACACAGGTTGTGTGACAGGTTATTGCACAAGTAGTGACATTGAGATTGAATTATTAGTTATTACCAGTTGTTCAGTGTTATTTATTGATTATTTATCCACACCACCCCGTCAACCAATATCCTGCAGCCCGTTGAGTTCTTCCTGTTCTTAAATGACCTTGACCTTGGATGAAAGCAACGGGACCTTGCTGACCGGTACGGTGTCCATCAGTCCACGGTCAGGCGGATTATCACTGCAACTTTTTGACAGTACTCGGCTCAATTAGGACCCGATACCTGAAGAGCAGATGCATAAAAATCTACCTGCATACTTCAGGACTACTGTACCCTGACACTACAGTCACACTACTTACTACTTGTAAGAAAATAAAATGTTCAAAACATTCTGACTTTGTCTTCATATTATCACCCAAAAAAATGTGTATGTTGATTTAAGACAGGCTTAGAGTTCAGTTTTATTTTAGCCAGTTTATTAAAAACAAATTTGATGATGATGTTACATTACTGTAGAAAACGTTTGAGGCACAAGATTTAAACAGTTTATAGCATTACAGCTTCTGACTTTAAGTCACAGCTTCCTCGACAGCTAATGGAGATTTAAAAACATTAATCAGTCAGACAAAGGTAAGTGATGAAGCAGCTCTTCTGTTCAACCATCCACATGGATCACATGTCCTTCGTCATCAGTGGAGAGTGTTTGGATCCGATCTCAGCTCACAAACATCCAGGCTGCACCAGCTGGCTCCCTCCTCATCATCATCACTACGGTGTCCTGTCCAGCTCACAAACATCCAGGCTGCACCAGCTGGCTCCCTCCTCATCATCATCACTACGGTGTCCTGTCCAGCTCACAAACATCCAGGCTGCACCAGCTGGCTCCCTCATCATCATCATCACTACGGTGTCCTGTCCAGTGAAAGAAAACATCTCTTATTAAGAGCTGCTATAAACAGTGAGATTCACAAAACCATATAGCAGATATGTGTTGAATATAAAGAGTTTATATTGTCTGATATTTAACTTCAACTCAAGTTTTGTACACAAACTTGAATTAAAATAATTAAATTAAAATAACTTTTGTTTCTAAATCTGCTCTAAATCTCCTTGTTTGAAACTGAACTGTCAGGTGGCTTTGACTCAAACAGTGGGGCTTCTGCTGCTCCTCATGGACTGTAAACACTCAGCCCTGACTTCTCCTGCCTCCTTGTTTGAAACTAACATTTGTGTTAAATCAGAAATGTACAGACAAAACACGTTTACTCAACAATTTAGCAAGGGTTAACTATGTTAGCTGTGTTAGCCTACATGATGCAGTTTGGTGAACTGAAAACAAATACAGACTTACCTTCAGAGTTATTTATGTAGTTGGACACATAAAGCTTTAATCCTTTGTCTTTCTTAGATGTGCGCTTTAGACAAAGGTCTGAATAATTCTGTACACATTGACTGTCGGCAAGTCCTGCAGATTGTGTAAAGATCCCATTCTGTGGCTGTGAACCGGAAGTGCGCCCTCTGGCCCATGAATGCGGAAGTGCTAAAAAGGAAGTCCGTGGCATATAGCCTATTTCATTCAGTCTGACATGGAAAATATTGAACACTACCATTTTCAGGCACTAGATGGCCCTTGACTAATATGGAAAGCCAAGCATCTCAATAATAAGTAACAGTGGCTATTAATGAGACACATGGCTTGCCATACCAAGCCACTTTCGTCTCGCTCCGGAACTCCTGGAGCAAACGTCAAATCAGCTGCATTTCGTCACATTGCCCAGGCGAAATGCAGCTGATTTGACAAATAAAGTGCATTTATTAAGGAAAAGTTCAACTGAGACACACCTTTGCTATAATTTTGAGCAAACAAATAATTGTTTTTAAGTGTTAATCTTGTTAAATTCTAGTTAAAGTCCTCCCGTGCAAGCTCCCACAGTCGCCATTTGGCAGCCAGTCGATTTTTGGCACAACACTGCCCCACGTTTTCGGGTGGTCAGTGGTGAAGCATAATAGATGTGACTTATACGGCGACACAACTTGTTTTTTTCCCCACATTATTAGACTTTTTTAGACTGATGTGACTTATATGGCGGTGCGACGTGTACGGCGGAAAGTACGGTAACTAGGTGCCCATCTTAAACCAACGCACTGCTCAGAATGATGGGACTGAACAAAGTAAAAATTCAATACATTCTGTTGACCCTCTAAGATCACTTTTACTAACTGGTATTTTATGATTTACAGTTTAATTGTTGAAAAGTTGCATATTCAATCAGTTCAGATCTGAATTCACGGTTTAAGATTAAAGGGGACCACACATGCAAAATTCACTTTTTAATGTTTTTTTACTAAACTTTGGGTATTTACTTCATAAAAAAACAGTCCTTGTGCCAAAAAAATGCACCCAGTGGTTTATTTACTCTAAGTAGATTTATTTGTCTGTGATTAAAAACGCTCCGTTTCACACTTCCTGCGGTTTGTGATGTCACAAACCGTAGCCAATCACCTCAAACCTGAGTCCAGCCCCTCACCTAGCAACCCCTGGTGATGCTCCACCCACTTGAGTATAAAAGATGTCACGGTTGCCTAGCGGTTTAGGAGCTGACCTGGCGGTCATTTATTCATTTATTTAGCCCATGGGGGGCTAGGGGTTTGCCCTGCTCCAGCCATGCAGCACATCTCGAGTAAAACCAGAATGTTTTATTACCTTGTTTGAATGAACTCTGTCTCGTTAAAACTGTGCACACACACTCTAGCGGTTTGGACTTGTTTCTTATATGATGAAGGACTACTGTTGCACAACTGTCAGTTTGGTTGAGCGGTTACGACACTTGACCGCCACGCAGGAGAGCGGAGATCGCGTCCCGTCAACGGCATCTTTTTTTTTCCCCCCTTTTTTTTAAAGCCTTTTGTTTCGGAGAAATCGGGGTGAGACTAGATATATACATCGACATAATAATACTTTATAATTGTTATTTTTACGTTTTAGTTCAATTTTTAGTGTAATATCGCTCCCAACGCGAAGCCGGCAGAAAACTGTGCACACACACACTCTCTTCGCGTAATGAGTAATAAAAAAGAGCCATCAAGCACCACTGATCGATATATTTTCAGATTAGCAACTTATTTATTTTAAGAATACCTTTCACTTCATCAAAATCTAATCAAAACTTCAGCGTTCTAAATGTAGGTGGTTGTGATTATTTCTTATACGACGAAAGTCTGTTTTTGCACAACTGCACGGTTGGCCCAGAGGTAATGAACCGGACTCGTCATCCGAAGGACACAGGTTCGCGTCACGGTCGCGGATTTCCTTTTTTTTTTTTTTTAAGCCTTTTGTTTTGCAGACCGCCGGCGAAGACACCATCTGCGTGCGGGAGTTGTTGCGAGCTACTGACTTTTGACGTCCGGGGGTCCGGTCAAAAGTTGCCTCATGCGGATAAATTAACTGGAGACATTCTGTGAACTTTGTGTGTGGACTGAAGCACGCTCCAACAAGCGCCGCATGCAACGAGCGGAGCACACCGCCCGCTCGGAGAGGAAAAGCTATCATTAGCCTCGGAGCTAATGCTAAAAAAAGGAGCTGCAAATGGCGGCGCGCGCAGAGGGCTTTTGGTAAGTTATCTTAAGCTACTAGCACTAACAGTAAGTCAAATGAGTAATAAAAAAGAGCTAATTTTAAAATAACAACATATTAGAGATACTGGCTGTTGCAGAGGGCGTAGTTAATGTAAATAGGTCTTTGTAGGGCGTGGCTTTCAGACCTCATTATTCATAAACCGGTCGTTTAGAACGGAAGTGAAATTTGGCAGAATTAGAAAGGGGATATTTTTTAATCTAAGCATTATTTTGTGTATAAAATTGACTGAAAATGGTCTGGATAGCCCACAGATAAACCACAAAAAATTATATATCCTATATTTGGTCCCCTTTAAAGGGGTTAAAATAGATTAGGGCCCAAACTATTAAAAGTTTTAATCACTAAACATGAAATATTATGACACTGAAAGCCCGAACAAGAATAGAACCAAAGAACGCACGTGTGTTTCTATTTCCGTGTGTTAAACAGTCCCAGGACAACTCATTAGGTGGAGAACAAGAAGAGATGGACACTGTGCTGGATTCTGCACTCACACGCACACAGGGGTGTGTGAAGGAGAAGCATGCACAACCAGATCAAAACTACCAAAAATAAAAAAATACATCATTTTTGCTTTCTTTCTTGAGCCTCTCTCTCATGCTCCCTCACGCCCTCCAACCTGCACGAACTCTCAGCTGCAGTGGCCGCACAAAGACCCCCACACACACACAAAACGTACAAAGGCTGACATGGATTTATGTTCTCCACAGCCAAAGATGACAAGCTTTTTGAAAAAAGGGCTTAAATTCAACCCTAAAAAAGCATTGTTCAAAGAAAAAACAAACACACACTTACAAACACGCTCTACTCCCAAACAGGAAATGGGTTATTGACTGCACAATAGTTAAAGCAGAGTGTGTGAGGTTGCTGTTTCAGTTACTTCATGCTCCTGTGCACCCTCGCCTTAATGAAATAATTGAGTCCAGATCGTTATTGTGCTCGCTTGTTAAAGCGCACACACAAACACACACAAGCACAGACGCTGGCAAAATCTGTGGAATACATTTGTTGTGATCACTCACAAGATTTGTGCCATTTAAATGGAAATGAGCTATAAGATTAGGGTTGATTTGTGTCTTGGGGTGAAATGTGTGTTTTCACAAAATGAATTTGTAGAAATTATTTGTGAGACGGATGGGGAAGGTGAGCTTTTAATGAGTGCTTGTTTGATTAGGAAATAGGAAACTGCAAGGGTCGCTACCTCGTGCTGATTCGTTCTGCATCAGTGAAGTGTGTGTGAATGTGTGTGTGAGGGGGATTTCTTCTTTCTGTACTTTCATCCTCATTCCAGCCTCGTGTTGTGTTTGTTCTAACCTTCATTGTTAATTAAGTGTTGCTAAAACACGTAGAAGGAAATGAAATCCTAACAAAGCAACGGCGGCGGAGGGTAAGTGGAGGAGAGACGACGGGGATCCTTTGTGCAGCGCTCCTTCGCCAATCTCCTTCTGAGTCGATGAGTCTGAGTGAAGGAGAGGAAAAAAACATTCAAAGGGAAAATAGGCTGTGTTCCTCCATTTTTTTTCTCCCAACTTCACAAAGATCGATAATCAATCCCTAATCTCTCTCATCGGTCTCACCTCCTCTTTGACTTTATCGCCTTTTCTTTCAAGTCTTCTGCATCACCAGCTGAGATTCTGCTGAGAGGAGACAAACCGGGCCAAGCACAGCCACACAAACACACGTTTTACACACACACATGAAAACAGAAAAACACA